>JANHGB010052933.1:90714-106256 GCA_026283785.1 Coracopsis vasa
GAAGCATCCTCAGCTCCATTTTGACAGAGTTGCACTCCCCCTCCCCCCCCCCTTTTTTTTTATGGTTGGTTTTATCCACTGAAAAGAAGAGGAAATAGGCACTTTCTGGCTTTAGAGCACACATGGACCATGATAGGATCAGACATCTTAGGATTCAGGTTCCAGGAAGGCTTTTCTAGTAACTTAGAGACCCTTTGAAGTCTTTAAAATGAGATTCCAAAGGCAGCAGAGCGTGGAAAGTCCTAAAGCATCATCCAGTGCTAGTTGTAAATCCTCTTGATAGAGTCAAAATAAACTCTGATTTTTGCTGCCCTTTTTTTTTCTGAACAAAATCAAATAAAATCTGTCAAAATTCATAAGCACGAACTGAAAGGAGTAAGCAAGCAGTAATAAGGAGAGATTTATTTTCTCTCAAAGATGGAGTTAACAAATTGCTGCATTATCTCCAAGATTTGTTCAGTCACTCTCACTTTTTATAATCATGAATTCAAGAAGTCTGTTTTGTGTGTCCATTTAGAATATTTTACATGAACAAGATAATTTCTTTTTGTTTTTTAATAAAAAGCGTATAGTTTAGGCTTGGACAAAGGATAATAAGTGATTGTCAGAATTATTTATGAATAATGGCAGACAGCTTTTTTTCCTGGGTGACCTAATCTCTTGGCAGCTTCTTAATTCTTGCTTTAATTTTTCAGTATGTGACTCTCAGTTCTCACTCTGCCTTTTAGTGTTCAGAAAGAAAGCAAAGCTGTCAGGTGCAAAGTGATTTCCTCTGCTTAGTGGAGATCACTGTGCTCTAATTTGCTTACCTTGCTCCTGACTTACCAGCTTTATGTCCACCAGAAGGCTCTACTGCTTTCTGAAATGTGCACAGAAAAATATTCTTTGGATGCCTAACAAGGGCATCACTGTTGTAAATGGGATTCAACAACTTGCTTTCACTGAAACTGTACATTGGACTAAGCAGTTAACTTCTAATGCATTTTGAAACAAGTGAATTATAAATACAGAGTAATTGCAATTGGTGAGTGAGGATTTGATTCAATGTTTAATTTTGTCATGGAATTTCAGGCTACATATATATAGTACACCAGCTTTTGAATTAAAATCTCAAGAAATTTTAACGCTTTCTTTATTTTTGCTACTCCTTTCATAGGACGTGTATATATATTCTGTAACTTGCTAGAGAAGTTTGAAATACAAAGACCCTAATTCCTCACCATCTTGGCAGTCTTGCATTTATAGTCTTGACTGATGATAGAAGCTCTGTGAATTTTGGCACTTGCTAGAATTATGATGATGATATTCTACAGACATTTCTCAATGTGAAGATTGCTCTTCACATTATTCATGTTCACAATTCATGGGCTGAAAACAAGTAGTTGACTCTGTCTGCAAAGCTGTCAATGAAGCTTCCTTTATGAAGCCAAGTTATGATAGTTAAAAATATGATTTTAATTTTTTTTTCATGTTAGTATCACGTGTTAGTGATTCAAAAGGGAAAAGGATTCATTTTATTTAGTATGTAAGTGGAAAATGAGGGCAAAATAAGAAGACACTTCTTGGAGCAATGCTTTTTGTACCCATTCATTAATTTGACTGCAACTGTTCTAGGACTCCATCCTGAGAAACAGGTATGATTTCCCTTTTACTGACTTTCAGAACTAGAAATTAGAGAACAAGAACATTTGAACACCGAGGTTAATACATCTTTGTAATGGTTATGATTTTTAAATTATGATTTTCAGAGCCCCTGGATATAAGTATCCTGTTTAGTCTTCTAATGTTAAAAATTCTCCTTAGGGAGAGTGTATTATTTCAGGTGGGTTTGGGTGTGGGTGTGTGTTAGTTTTGGTTTGGGTTTTTTTTTCCCTCATAGAATAAATTATTTTCTTTATAGGTATTTTAGTAGAAAGCCATAAACACATCTTCAAGACGGTTGCTCACATGCCCTTTTGAATAGAGAGTATGACAAAAAAAAAATGTTTCTCAGAATACTATTTGTTTTTTTAGTTTCTCAGAAAATCCAAGTTATAAGTATTCACATTTTTCCAGTCCTCCTTGTCTATATTTCCCTATTCTACTTGTCCAACAAAATTATCTGGATATTATTTCCTAGTATACAATAGATAAATTACATCAAGAAACATAAACTTAAGATGGTGGGAGACTTTCCACATACTTTAGCTAAATGTAGTGGAGGCAGATCATCATAGCACACATCAGTTACCAGATAAACCATTCAAGTATTGATTGTTTTTTCTCCTGCTACTTGTTGCATTTACCAGAAAAAGAATTCAAAACTGGTTTCACTGCAATATAAATGGAAAGGTTTAACAACACTAGGTTGTCTTTCTGTAATTTGTAATAGTTAATTACCATGACTAAATATTCATAAACTGTTCAGAAAAATACAGGAAAATGGATTGCCATTAGCACGAGATGATCTGATATCCTCTAATGGTTTCACTACAGAACATTTCATGGTGTCATTAGTGTGCTCCAGCATCCTACAGAGAAGTGAGAACCTTTACTAACAAAGCTTTTACTTCAGCATCATGGAACAAAAAAGGGCAAATGTATAATTATTCATTCCTTTGTGCTGTCATATCTCTGTGAAGTGTTTGTAAATAATAACAGAAACAAAAAAAAAAGGTACTGTTGATATTTGTTTATCTTCAAAAATTTAGAAGAAACAATTTCAATAGTTAGCATCCGTTTTCCCAGTGATTTTTATGGGAACAACATTTCACTTCAAACCTAGTCTTACGGATCTCTATTGTAGCAATGTCCTGAAACTCAATGGGAGTCTTCTTGAATACGGACCAAATAAATTATTTGGCTGCTGGCCATGTGTTTTCTTTCAGAGGAATATGGTTATTCACTATGTAATAGTGCAGGAAGAAAGGAGACATATGGAAACAAATTTTAAAAGAAACAGTAACATTAGGCAATGAGGTTTTAGCCATGCAAGTTGCCAAGCACTTAATGTAGTCATGAAGGCAAGAAATAAATTATGAAGCCCACTAGCCAGACGCTTAGCATGCAAAAGTGCTGTTCTTACAGAAAATAATCAGTCAGCTTCAGTTAAAAGCTGAATTACACTAACAGTGCTTGAAGTTTGATTTATTGATTGCTTTTGCTGCTGCTGTTATAAAAGGCACAATAATACATACAACCTACACGAAAACTGTTTTTAATAGCATCCTTGGAAATATATTTGTCTTTCGGTTGGCTGTAAACACTAGACCAGCATGTCTTTGCCTCCTTTTCCTTACAATTTTGTTTTGAAATATGCAATATAATCCTATATATTTTCCTGTTGTATCTTAATAATGATATTTCAAGTAGATGTCATGTTTTTCTAAGTAAACATTATATTTGTAATAACATGAAAGCCAAATTGGCAAAGAAAAGTGACTGTAAAATTGATGCCTTAAAATGGAAGATAAATGTTTGTGTGAAAAACACAGATCAGTACAATAATTCTTTTACCAGTTCAAAACTTGTATTTGGTACAGCTTTGCAAACTATTGTATGTCCATTCTCTCTAGATGAGTCATGGTTTGGGAAGAAAGGGGAAAGAGTATTTTTTCAGCATCATGATCATTGTAATAATGAACTGCAGAAACTATAATAGATTCTGTTCCTGGCTTGGCAAACTATCTAAAAGATTTTGCAAGAGAGTTTACATAATTCTTTCCATTTAACTTTCTAGTATTGCATATGTTTTAATTGTTAACTCTAACACACCAAACTTTCAGGTAGTTTGTGAACTATAGAAATGTGATTTAACGTTTCATAAGTATTTTATGAGCAGAGTTTGTGGTTATACATTTTCATACTTACAACCTTAATTCACTTGTTAAAATAGGCTCTCTGTTTGCTAATAGTTACCAGCTGTAACTAATACATTAGCAGATCTACAATGTAGTATTTAAAATGACGCATTTCAAAATCAATAACAAATGTCCTGCTGTAGGACTAATTGGAAAACTTGTCTTATACAATGCTCAGTAAACTCTACAAAATTCTTTTGAAAATAGGATAAATCAAGGAGTAGGAGAAAATTATGTGTAACTTTCTAAAAACTTAGAAATAGGAAAAGCAAAAATATTACTTACTGTAGTTGTTGTTTGCTTCTCTTGTCCCTTTTACTTTGCCTCGCTTATCAATCCTCATATACCACTGAGTTCGACAGAAAAGTCTTCTCACTCTTACATCCCCCCCTTCCATATAATCATAGCTTCTGGTGTGTCGCTCAGGGCTGGAACAGTTCACATTTGTAGCCATTTGCTCTGGAGTCATGTCATTGCAAGCTAAAGATATAGTGCCCATTAGAAAGATAATGTAAAAGTATGATCTGTAGAGCAAAATTGGCAGGATCCATGTCAGTATCCATTTGTGCATTATAGTGCAGTGTTCTGGGTGTTCATGAACAACATAATGAAAGTTAAATCTCAAGTAGACTGTTGCTCTTAGGTCACCGACCTGCCTTCTGTCTTTACGAGTTACAGATTCACTTAAATGAGATTGTTCCCTCTTCTAGAATTCTGATCGTTATTCCTTAATAGTTAGTGGTGAAATAGAAGAGCTTCTTAAATATCTCTTCAGTCAGAATATCCTTTAAAGACACAAGTTATAAAAACCTTTGTTGTCGTGACCTTCTGTACTACTTGAATTTGCTGCTTGCACTGAAAGTAAAAGATCTGTGAGAAAAGGTGCATGTTTAAGTTTTATGCTCAATTGTTACAAACGTGCAAGGATACATTATGCTACTGCAAGTTACTATATATAAATGTATGGCATGCTGAGCTGACTTTAAAAATATGCAGATGTCTATACAATAGATATCGCACACAAATTTTTACATAAACAGACGTTTAAACCGGTTGTAAACATAGTTCTGTCTTCAGTTTTAAGTCCTTGCAAAAATCCGCTATTAATGCGGTTGAACTACTTTCGCATGCATGGTATAATTCTGCTGATTGCTTCATACTTATATATTCACTATTAGCACAATTAATCACATAACTTTTCTCTAGTTCAAATTTCAACAGACCTCATAGTCTTAGCTCTGTATTATTTTTATTCCTACCCTTTTCAGCTTATTAATAGAAATAGTTTTCTTAATGCTTTTTTAACATCTAGCATATACAGATGAAGATAAAAGTTATTAGCCATTAGAAACTGTTAAACGTTCTTGTAAAGGACAGATAACTTACTTGTTCCTGTTGATAAGAGCTGGATACACAAGTACTCCATTTCTGTTGTCTGCTTTTTGCAACATGAGACACTCTACTGTAGCTACAAACTTTCTCAGCTCAGAAAGACTCCACCAGAATTATAATTGTTTCCATAAATCAACACGCTGGAGCGATGGTGTGTATGTGCTTATGCGTGCGCGTGCATGTGTGTGTTGAGCCTGTTGTTCAGTCCTTTTCGATAAATACCTTTGCTGACCTCACTTGGAAGCAATTAGAATTTAACCAGTCAGCTGTCAGTTGAATGCACGAACAAAAATAAAAGGAGACTCGCATTGTATCGTGTCCAGTGGTCATCAGAGGGAGCTATGTACATAGTTTATACTTTAAATCTCCAAGAATCTACTTTCTAAAAACATATATTCTGTGGTATGTGGATAGAATTGCTTCACATACTAGCTAGTGTTTCTGTGCTTTGTTTAGGTCAGTAGTTATCTGTCCTTAAGAAATTCCTCCTTCTCTTTTGTACTCACACATTTATCTCCGTTTGCTTTCAAATCTCTTCCGCAGTTCGGTGAATTCATAGTCTGTGTAGTGCCTTTCTGATGGATATGAAACATGTGGGTCCATTATGTACTGTGGAAAAGGGTGTGCTGGGGCCATTTATAGATCATGCACTATATCTTTATATCATGAGATTTTTATTTCATCAGCCACTGGTGAAAATGAGAATGTATATTTGGATGTTCAAAGACCTGTTCAAACACATTCTTTATCAACATGAAAGAAAAATTACCTCTAGGTAACAGCCTAGTTCCCTAGAAGTGGCCACAATGCAAGAAAAACTCCTATGCTGCATATCAACCAGTGGGTGAGCAGCAGACTTAAAATACAGAGAATCAAAATAATGGGTGGATATTCCTGATTTTCTGCTTCTGTACACTTATTCCCATCTTTGGCACCAGTCTGCTACCCAAAGTCTGTGTTCCATTTCACCCTTAAATTCTGTTGAATTTCCAGTGAATGTATTTATAAAACACAATGGAGATGATTTTTCAGTACCTCCTTATCCTGTTTATTTCTCACATTTATTGATGTGCATACACCTCAGACCCTTTAGTAAATAATAGCAACAAGGAAAGTTTGGAATTTACCCACATATTAAGAGTAGTTTGCTTACCTTTAGTAGTCTGTACTTGATAATATAATGCAATTTATCATTCCCTGCATTTATTCACTTACTCCTTCCTCTGTGTAAACATGGAAGTAATGTAAAAATGAAGTAAACTGTAGAGACAGTTAAAAATGATAGGGAGTACATATGTGCCACCTTGTGGTGAGGGGGACATAGGTGAATTGGGCTTTTTCACGGAAAGGATCCAAAATGAGCATAAAGGTGTATGGCACCAGGCAACCTTTTGTTATTCAGCCTTTCTTATACATAAACACAGAATGAGTCATGTCCTTCCTTAACATTCTCAACTTCATTCTCAGGTCTCACTTGGATTAATCCCATTTGTCACTCACTTTGCATTCTTCTTTTAACCATTTTCACTCAAAGTCCAAAGTTGATCAACTTTTCTTGTCATTGTCTCTATTTCAGCATATTGAGCTGTTCCCCATAATTTGTGGCTCAGCCTAGTTTTCCTAGCTCAGCAAAAGGCTCAAGGGCACTTTCAAAAGGGCACTTTCCTGATACAGAAGGTGTGGCACTTCAGCTTTCAAAGGATGCAGTAGCCACACAGAGAAGCGGCTTTTATGAAGTTAACTCTTTGACTTGTATCTTGTCAACCCATGACCACTATCCTGACAAGAAGTGGGGACTGAAGTGATTTATCCCAGTTGTGGGGTTTGCCAGTACATGTACTGGATTTATTTCAGTATGTTCTCTGATCCATTCCACAGTCAGAATTCAGAATGATAGCAATGAAAAAAATTCTTGGTATTCAAAAGGCTTATCTGTTGTGTATTATAAAGAAAGCAACCAAGGATGAAAAGTGATCTGTGTTTTACTCAGCAAAGTGGGATGCAAGTAGTAGAAATGTTACTGTAAATATTCTGGGTCTTTTATGTGCAATACCAACTTTCACTTTCAGTCCATACTAGTTTTAATTTTTCTTTTTCAGTGCTAACTTATTGTTTCTGACAGTTAGTAAGAGGATTAAAAATACATACCTGAGGTTTTGGTTCCAGAAAGCTGGAGCTACTCTTGGTCCAGGCATAGGCCTGTATTTCTCTTGGCTCTGAAAAAAAAAAATCACTTGCTGTGTGTTTTTTAAATGGTGACTCAGTTCAGATCTTTATGAAATTTTATATTTAGAATAAATGAAAATCAGTTTAAATAAGGCTCTAGCTCTAAGTTTAGTCAGTGAACAATGAAGTCAATCTTTAATTACTGCTGATTACATTCATATCCTCACATTTTGTAATTACAGAATAACTTTTTTCACAATGCTTTAACTGCAGTTTTATTTAATCACAAAGTTTTATGTTGTGCTATACAGCAAGTACAGCTGTATATTTTTTAATTAAATGCCATCTTAATCTGTATATACAAGTCAGGATTCTTTGCATAGATCTCTGATCCCTTGAATGATCCAACCCACTTCTGTTTAAACCCAAGCATAACTAATATCTTCACAAATTGAACTGGTTTAGTTTTATGGAAGATTTAGCTTGACTGGCACTTCTTCCTATCTTCTTACAAGCATACATGCCCAAGGCTCTGCAAATCCAGTCCCAAGCAAGTCTTTAATGATATGTAGAAGTTGTTCACCTAAAATGCTAGTGATTTTGCATTTCTTTGGCACAGTTGTATTTGAAGATTTGTGTTAAGCTATCAGGACCAGATGAAACATGCAAAGTACACATGCTGTAAACCATCCTTTAATATTTAAAGCTGCCTCCTTTACGTAACCCATGCATTGGTTCCTGCTTCCTAGTTGATAGACAGTTGTCCACAGCATTGCTATGGTGAACTTTCTGAAAAGAAAAAAATGGAAATTAATTGCAAGCACTTTTCTTCCTGTTATGAAGATTATGCATAGGCCTCCAGTTCAAATAGAAACAGCTTAATAAAGTCTGTTCCCTTTTCCCTCACATAGGAAATTACTTTTTGTCCTTTTAGATGAAAACAGGACTATAGGGATCCATGCTTTCCTCATCTCAAGGCAGGCCTATTGAGATCTGTACAGCCCAGGTTTGGCATTGGGTCATGAATGCAACTTTAAAAAAAACCCAAACATTTTGTCCAGCTAGCCCTCAAGGCAACACATACCTGCTAAGAAACTCATTCTGTTGCTGCTTGTTCCCTGATCCAGTTCAAATTTGCTTTAGAACATCTTTCAGAACTTTCAGAATTTAAGACAGTAGGAAGATAAAAATCTCTGTATTGGACTTTAAACCTGAGATGTTGGGTTTTACTGCCCTGTGGCACTAGCTAAAATGGGATTGGAAGGTCCTATGGAAAAAATTCCGCAGATGTGAAGGTGCTAAATGTTCCCATGGTTAAATCCTTATCCTTAGTTCACTGATCTTGGAAATCAGGATTAGATCAAGGTTGATCTTTGCTGCATGCAAAAGATACAAAACAGTGCTACTGCTTGTGCATTTCTTCTGTCAACATTGATCTGTGAAAAACACTGCAACACTGTCCAAAATAAACTCCTATAACAAGGCGGTAAAAGCAAGAGAGATGAATAATATGGCACTTCGGTTCGGATTTGTGTTTTCAGGTTGTAAACTTAAAAGTAAATTTCAGATGAAAAAATGTAGTTATGAATCCTTTGTCTGCCTGGCTATAAGAATGTCTTTCTGGTTTTGGTAACTGGTTATGGGTTATTAAAATCATATCGAAAAGACAAAAATAAGTTTTTCCTTGCAATTTTCAAAACAGATCCCTGAAACATCATTCATTTCTTTGTTTCCTCCTATTCATCCAGATCATATTGAGCTGATTTAAATCTACAGGAAAACTGGAATGGGATACAATAGATACTAAAAAAAAAAAAACAAACCCTGAAGAAAAAACCCACCAAACTATCAAATAGTTGACAACTATGTAGCAGCTTCCTATTTTTTTGTTAGTTAGTGATAGCAAATGTGTTTTATATAGCTTATTTTAGGGTAAACAAAGGCTGGGAATACTGTAGCTCAGTCAGTAAGAAACTTAAAAGGTTAAAGCCATGCAGGCTTTTTTCATGAGGACAATGGAGTATCATGATGGTGATTTTTGAAGAAGATAGAATAAAAAAAGAATGCAGGGGCATTCAGGTGAATCCTTCCTTTCAGAATGGAGCTTGTACAATATGGGGCTATGATAAGTGT
Organism: Coracopsis vasa; assembly: GCA_026283785.1. NCBI lineage: Eukaryota > Metazoa > Chordata > Aves > Psittaciformes > Psittacidae > Coracopsis > Coracopsis vasa. The sequence goes on from JANHGB010052933.1 coordinate 100,245, forward strand.
CCTTATTTTTCAGTTTGATAACCCTCAACTTCAGGGAATCCTATTTGTGGTGATATTGGGACACTCAGACTGTGGTTATCCTAACCTAAGATGTCACAGAATTGAGTTGTAACAGTGCATTTTTTGTGGAGATTAAAAAAACAAAACAAAACAAAAACCCAAAAACAAACCAACAAACCAAAAACCCAGAACCCAAATGTGTAGCATTTTTTTATATACACAGATGGTTGGGTCAGTATCAGCTTTAAGACCTAGATCTGTGAAACTTTGCTGAAGTATTTTCTAAAAAACTTGCAGAAAACTATGACTTTCCATGTAACCATTAAATTTTACATTAGTAGCAATAAATATAAAGTAAGGTATTCATATTTAGTTTCTAATTCAAAGTGTAGCTATATATAGGTACGAATATTGCATGTAATTTGCATAATCAAATCTTGAATTATTTATGTGTGTTTTTTCTAAGTTAGCCACTTTTAACCCTTCACTTAGGTCCATATATAGCATAACTATAAGTGTAACTTGGTGGCTAAACATTTTATGGACAATATAAAAATAATTTATTAATAACCTCTAAAACAAGAATTAAGTTTTATTGCCATGAAAATATATATCCATTATTACCATGCTTGTCTGCTGTTCCTTTAGTCCTAGAAAACAATTTCAGTTTTTTCTAATGGGAGCCCACCTGAAGGCGGATTTTGAAGGACAGATTTCAGCTTTTTTGTTAATTGTGTTCAAATCTTGTTAAACAAATGTTGATTGAGAATGAAAAAATATTCTCTTACTCAAATATTTGTTTATATCTCTAATTAAAACCTAGTAATGGAAAATAGCTAGACTGTGGAAACTATATGGTCCTGTCTTTGACCTCACTACACGTTGCACTCTTTGATTAATCCACAATAAAGCTGAAATTAGTAGTAGACTTCCAGTAACTACCTGTTGGCATCTAGTTAGATGGCTGTGTACGAAGCACTGCATTTTCTGATACAAAGATGCTACCAGTTAAAGTAAGAAAGAAAAAACTGTTAAAAGGATTAGTAAAGAAGTGCAGCAAGTATAATGGCACATGGCTTAACATCTTATATAGATATAGATCTGTACATAATGAAAGGACTTGCAGGATCACCTAGTAGTAGGTAACCTTACATGTGTCTGTGTAAGGTAGTCTATAACTCATTTGAGAGTGAGCAGGCTGGGCAAAGAGAAGAGATAGTAATTGCTCAGATTTCATGAGAAGATTGGGATTGAGCACTCCCAGGAATGTGCAGAGAAAGAGAAAAGCCAGCACTGAAGGGGGAAAGTTCAAAAAGGGAACTGGGAAAATGTGAGGAAAAGTCAGGGACCTAAGTATAGAAGTTGTGAGTCAGTAGACAAGTTAAAAAAACCAGGAACATTTCCAAAATCTTTAAGTGAAATGAAGCTTTGCAAAAAAGCAGTTTCTTCAGCTGCTCTTGGACCTACATTGCAAATCTTTTGCCATGGCCCAGAATATTATGTGTCTCTGTCTACTTACAGCCACTTTCTGCAGCTGTGAGTTTCTCCAGCTAAATAGGTGTGATAGATCCAATACGTACTGCCCCTATTGCATACTGTCAATGTAAAAATGCTCCTGTGATGGAATTTAAAAAATCTAGGCTCACACATATATACGCTCTACGTTGAAACGTTATTAATGCTGTGATGTAAAATACTCCCACAGCACAAAATGCAAGCTTTCAATCTCATGCATTAAATCAGGGAGGGAACTTGTGAAGTAAATGATGATGACAAAAATTAGTCTGTGCATACTTGGACACAGCCAAACCAGTGTTACCAAAGTAAGCTTTTGGCATTGCCATTTACTTCAGCAAGTCCAGGATTTCATGTGAGGTTTACCATGAATTTCTTCTTTATGATTCTGTTATTTGCAAGTAGTTTAGGTCTTGAGATTTACCTAGACATTTTTTCAGTGACTGGCTCTTTTCTGTATAAGGTAGGCAATAAGGCAGGTTGGTATAGTCAGTACAAACAAATATAAAATAACAAAATGTGAGACTGTATGTGGCAGAAATGCTACTGAATTACTACTGTGTACTTAATACTTGTTTTTAGAAAGCAGCTGGAGTAAGACCTTTCCTAACCTTCAGCTAATTATATGGTCTACTATTACATGTGTTCTAAAAGCAAAATAATATAGAAAAAAATGCCCTGTTCCCCTCCAAAGCTTCGCAGTTTTCAGAAAGTTAAAAATTCACCAGCAAGTTCAGAAAAAGAGCAATTCTCTGTAATGACTGCATTATTTATTACCCATCTGTCAGAGACAGAGACACCACTTAGTCACAAAAGGGTAAGGTTTTCCAGCTGTTTACTGTTTGTATTATAGATAAGCATTTGCTGAACTGAGGAAATCCAATAAAAGTGTGTCTTTACTAGAGAATCCGTGTTAGTAATTGATTTACAGAATGAGCTCCACCATATTTCCTCACTTACTGGTAATGAAGTTCATGATCTCCTAATAAATCCATGTGAATTCAGACCAGAATAATAATTTGATAATCTAGTAAGGGTGTGAAAGGAGGAGGTAAAGTGCTAGGGATCTGAATGCGTATCAAGTGCAGCGTTAGAACAAGCATGTCGGCATCATTCCTGGGGTACCTGGTGTGGGCATGGACTGGTGAGACAGATTTTCTAATTATAAAAGGAAAAAAAGAAAGTGTTGAAATAACTTTGCATTCAAAGTAGCAGGGTAAATTGAGACTGCCAAAACTGCAGTTTCTTTCAGAGCTCATGCAAGAGAGTTAAGCAACATATGACACTTGATTTCAAATTGACTGTAATTTAAAGATGCCTACACTGAGGATTACCAGATAGTTGATATTGTGAGTAAAAAGCACCATCCTGCTCCTCTGTACATGTAGCTTTGTAAATTGAAGGACTGATCTCTTCTGTCTGTGAACAGCTGTACTTCCAAGAGTTTAAATGTCTCCTGCTGCAGCTGTTGCTCTGTTAGATGGTTATTTGTCTAGCTTGTGGCATCAGCAAGGATCGAATTTTGTCAGCAACTGATGAAGGTCAGGCTTTGAAACAGATCTTAATCAGAATTGATGTTGTATTGATGTGCCTCTTTACTCCTGGCTTACTTTGCTTATCATAACTATCACATTACTAAAATAATTTCTACCCTTTTAACATTAATTCCAGTTGCTAGTTTTTCACACTTACTTTTGACAAAGACTATCTGTTGCAACTAAAATATTGTCCACCCAAACCTAAACATTACCGTTATGTGAAGCTGGAATGCAGAATATTTTGGAGGAGGGGGAGAAGGAGAAAGGGAGAAGCTAGGACTATAAGGGATCTGTGTATTCTTTTCTCCCCATGGCAGACAACTTTTTAATCCTATAAAAGAGGAGGGAAAACTTGATCCCCTGATAGGAATTTGTCTAGTGTAGTGGTAATTTCTCCTTATCACCTTTTTATGATACTGGGTTAAATGCATTTGCAGCATCTGTCTAGTTTGTACCTTTTGCATCTCTGTTGACTCAGCCATACTTGATAGTGCAACAGAGACCTTTTGTGTAGGAGAAAAACTTTTTTGATCTTACTTTGTCAGCAGGCTGTATGAATACAACCCTCTTGCTTCGAAGATTTAAATGGTACAGATTGCCTGTCCCTCTACCTCATGGGTGAAAAACTGTGGCAGATATGTGAAAAACAATTCTGAGGAATAGGTGTCGTAAGAATGCTAGGTATTCACTTAGGCAGTAGAAAAAATGTGATTTTGGAGGCTTTTGACCACAAATAACAAGTCCATAAAACAATTCATAAATAACTAATACTCTGAAAATTGCTTTTCAGATGTATTCCATGAATATACATACACGAGGTCGATTTTTCGAGATACATTCTAAACAGAAATAAGGCCCACCATTTTTCTTCCCCAGAAACAAAAGGTTTTGTGAAAACTTTTTTTCCCAGTGAGTAGGTGTGTATCAGCTTGAGTGCTGAAGTTAGCATACTGAACTACATCATGCTGAGGTACAGAATGTGGCAGTCCCTTAACATGGCTGTCAACTGAACAAGTTTGAGTTTTGGGGTGTTTCTGTGGGGCTTTTTGGTGGTTTTGGGTTTTGTTGTTGGTTTTGGGGTTTTTTTTGTTTGTTTGGTTGGTTGGTTTGTTTTTTGGTTTTCGGATTTTTTGGGGAAGGGGTTTTATTTTTTTTTTTTTTTAATCCAGTTGACTGAAAGCCACAGAATAAGAAGCGTTTAAGAAAAGTTACTGAAAACCTTTTCTAAAGGAATTCTGATACGCAGTTTTTTGCTCATTAACCACATTTCAATATAATTCCTCTCTGAAGATCATGCTGTTTATTTGTTTGTTTCATAGCATTGTTAGACACGAACAATACATTGGCAGTGCCTGGTATGAATTCTGAGTCTCTAAAAAGTCTCTAGTGAATAGTTTATCAAACTTAACATGTATTCTATAATCTTGAGTTGCAGATTAGCTTTACTGCTTGAAAAAATGGGCTTTGCCCTTTCTGATTGTTCCTGCTGGTTACTAAAACTTTCAGTATCTTTTCTTGATTGAGAAGCCTTTGGAAGACAAGACAGCTGTCTTAAATTATCCTGAAATCTGGGGGCTTGTTACAATTCTGACTCTTCTGTGAGGATTGTGAGGTTTTATCAGTAATCCCCAATACCAGCAAATGTTGATAGCCATTGCTTCAGCAGCAATAAGAAGGTATCTTTTATAGGAGTCTTTAGTTGCTAAGCTGTAGAAAAAGAATTGTGAAAGTGCAAAGAAAGATCTCTGTAAACACTGAAGTTGAAGTGAGGTTAGATGAACTGTGTTAATTCTGGCATTTCCCAAAATCAGAGCACTTGACTTTGCAATCTTAAATTTCTTCTTATATTGGGATAGTTGTTAATTAAAGTTGTTGATTTGCACAGTTTGTGGCGTGAAGAGGAGAAGTATAGGATCACAGAATTTATACAAGGACCCCAAAGCTTCCATTACAAATTCCATTACAAATGTTTTGCTCTGTGGAAATACTGTTTCTTACTTCTTCAGAGGAATATTTGCAATGTCAAGTCAAGGTACTTCTGCCTCCTTTTTCAATGCAAGGCATGAAGAATTTTACTTAATACTCTTCTAAGGTTCTTTGTTATAATTTTAGGCACCAGTATCTCAAACATAGCGGAAGATGGCTCAAAGAATGGAACTTTGATCCAATAATGGTCTTTGAACATCCACAAATACTACTTCTCACGGAGGCTATTGCCTGGGTATGCAAGCTTGATAAACCTTTGCATGAGGGTAGTGATGGTTGGCCCAAGGAGCCTGTTAATGTGCAGGCAGGTGTTGGCATGTGGAAGAGAGTGGAGAACCAGCTATGGGACAAGCGAAATTAAGAACATTAAAAACCTTGCAAGAGAAGAAATAGCTGAAACATTTGGGGAACGCCCAGAAAGAGGAAGAAATGTGAGACCTGGGGAGGAACAGAGGAATGTAATGAGGTCCTAATCTATGCAGTATGTCAGAGGAAATAGGAGTTGGAAAATAGGAGACCCCACAGAGGTAAACTCTGTCATCCTGGGGTCATTCTAGGAAGGTGCAGGGAGAGATCAAGGAATTTCTCATTTAAATTCCCTCTTCTTCTGTCTGATGCTTTTTCAAAACATATCTAAGAGAAGTAACATCAATGTGTGTTAGGCTGTATGGCATGGAATTTTTCATTTTTCAGTTCTATGTGAATATATTTCATATTCAGTGTATTTTAGTTTTGGTAATCTGCAGTGAAGGACTTCTAGGGATGGAGTACTTTACCACACAGTGACAAAACTTTATTCACACAAAAAATAAGATATCGATACCCAAAAGAGTTTGTTCATGAAAACTAGAACTAAGTTCTCTCTTCTACCTTTATATGGTGTGCTATTTCAAGTCACTCTTTCACGGACACCCCCTTGTCGTGGGGAAAGAGCTTGCGTGCCCTTGTGAGGTTGTGAACTATGCTGATGGTG
>JANHGB010052934.1:8492-20149 GCA_026283785.1 Coracopsis vasa
CCCCCCCCCCAAAGGACACATTTTCTACAATACCTTAAAATAAATTACTCAGAATACATACTCAAAGATGCAAAAGTTTACTTTTTACAGCTATGCCAATCTCTTTTGTGGTTGCTTTCAGAGATACTGTTAACTCTGGATGCATAAGTTTTCTTGAAAATCATAATAATGAAATTGTACTACTATAAATACTTTTATGAGAACAGTTGTATACTAAAAATCACATGTAAAAGCTCTGAAGGAGCTCAACAATATTAAGCAAATAATGTTGCTTCTTATTGAAAATATTCCTTTCCCCTTATTTATAGTTCCTCTAAAATAGTATCTAAATCATATGACAGGAGATCATAGTTGTACATATTAATAGGTCAAAATTAAGGGCCTGGTTCATTTAAAAAATGTTTGACAACATTTTATGACTAGTGGTGTTTTTTCTTTAAAAATTCTTTTCAAATACTTAAAAAAGTACATATTCTTTGGCTTAGAGACCCAAAGATCAGCAGCCAAGTTTTGCATTTGACTTTTAAAATAAAACTCTTTATGTTGGCTTTTTCACCTGCAAAACAATCTGCTGCCATCAAAAACCAAAATATACCCAACTCTGTCATAATTAGTTTGTGTCCAACATGATAAAAATGCACCCATAATTGCATGGAGAAGTCTGGGAAGAGAAATAGCATGAGTCAATGACTTATCTTCATGCCTCAGAAGACAAATTACTTCAGAGGTGAAGAAAAACAGTAGAAACCATTTTTCTGGTCATCCTAGAAAACCAAACTTACGATGTTTGGGGGCGTTTTGGATTGCTGCTTTCATTAATCAAATGAAATGCCTGCCTACTTATAGGTCCCTAACCTTTTTATTAAGCTAGACTAACTGTACACTGAGGACTGCTCCTGTGTACAAATCTATAAAAGACTGAGTACAATATCATTACAGACTTGAAAAATCTTTTTAAAAACCTACTGCTTGTCAGAGTGTATTTTTTTATTAAAAACTTTGTTTGGAGAGAAGTTACTATTTTCTATAATACTAAGAGAAAAAATAGCACGTGCAAAGGAAGTTAAATCAGTGCGCATACTAGGAAAGTTAAAAGTAGGTGCTTCAGATGGTTTAGGGGTTTCCTTGCTTTTCAGAGTTTCTTTCCTGATAATGATGCACATAATTGCACACAAATCAAAGTATGTTAAGGTATGTGTGCATGAGCAGTTTTGGTGTCCTTCAGTTCTGAATTTCTTGAGTTTGCAAGGCCTGGTTTCTTAATGTAATATACTTAAATGCGCTTTGTCTTCTTGAGTATCAAAACCTATGCAGAAGTTAACTCTATAATTCGTTTGTCTGAGATCTTTGCTAGTTTTAAAACAAGTAAAATTTCCTATGTGTATCATACAGTACGAAAAGAATAGTGTGCTGCAGTACGTATCTCAGTCATCAAAACATACATTGCAATCCTCCCACATAAGTTCAGCAAGGCTCTGAAATGGCATAAAGCTACCAGATGACCCTGTTCAACTAAACTAAATGTTAATGTTAACCATATTTTCAATATTTAACTCTAAATAAGTTAACTTGTAATTTAACTATGGGTTTTAAAGGGATAAGATAGGCATCGATGTTAAAAGGTGAGAACTCTGGACGGCCCGTGGTTCTTACTGTAAGTACCTCCTTGATATCTGCCTCCCTATCAAGGTAGCTTCACAGTGAGGAAACTCATCAGGCAGTGATTTAGAAGAGTAACAATTTATGCAGTAGCTTTTTAATGACAACAGTCCATACGGAAATGCAGACTGACTTCTGACTCAGCCCACAGATTTACATCCTCCAGAAGTATCACTCTCAACTCAAGAACCATGTATTTAGCTTTGGGAAGACAAGATAGTTTTTCATATGAAAGTAAATTTTTATTGATATTCTGCTGCACAAAACAATACATGCTTGCTTAAGGAACAGGACTGTCACTAGCATGACAAGGTGCTCTAGAACACAATCTACTTAACTTCAATTGTAACCTACTTAACATTTTAGTGGAAAGAATGTTTCATACTTTTGCAAGTCAAAATTACTTACAGAGATAAATGCAAAATGAGCAAGCTAAATCAGAAAGCTTGTGACTTCCATTGTACCAATTCCTTCTGTAAGACAGCTGCATGACTCAGATTACACTTTTAGGTTCTTTTATCTAGTCTCTCTAAACTGGCCAATATAAAGTCTGGGGAAAAAAACAAAGAAACTTAAATATATGCTTTCTACGAAACTTTAGCAGTTAAAAGAAAAAGACATTAAGCTTGGTCCACTCAACTTCTGAATTCTAAATTATGGGAAAAATAGCCAACCCTGGAGGCCATTTGAAGAACGTATACCCTCTCATGCAAACTGACGATCCAAACAGATATAAAACCCACAGATATAAAAACCACAGCCTTGCAAAAAAGGTCTACTCTTATTCCTTTGATATGGCTTTTTTCATTGTCAATACTGATAGAAGTTATTATTCTTGGCTTTTATAAATGACAACAAAATCAACTCTCTATGCACATAGTGGCTACCGGTTACACACAACCTGAAGTTACTTTGCCAAAATGGTATGCAGTTGCCAGGCAAGTTTGCAGACTATATTAAGAACCCTGAAAAGGAGAGCAAGCCCCAGTTGTGTCAGTAACCTGAGGAGCCATGCCTCATATCACCAGCAGACAGCTAACAAAGCCTCAAACATCATGGCATCTCATGGGCCTTTCTGGAAGACTAATCAATAGAGGGTTTAAAATACCTTGAGCAAATGGTGGCCTCTGTGAAGTGTGCCTGCCTGAGGTGGAAACACCAAGAGAGCTGAACTGACCACAGTGACAGCAGATCAATGAAATGGCAGCAGAATTGGGGCCACTACAACAGAATTTCAGGAATGACACATTACTTTTGTTTCCTAAAGGATACTAGCTGTTTCATTCAGGAGATGCAATATACTTTATCATGTGTTTCCCTCAAATACTGTATCCTTTCCTTATATGCTCGTAGAAGATATTGAGAGAAGGGCCATAGAGTGTGTATAAAGACAAGGGCTGTGTGCAAGCAGAGGGACAAAATAAACAGATTTCCTTAAAATTCATCCAAGGACCATGGGCCCCAAAGAATCTGTGATACTTCAGGCAGGTATTATCTGCATTCTTATCTGAAGATTTTTTTTTCAGCAAGGACTTAGTGCGACAGGACTGAACTAGGCTAGCTGCCACAGTAGGCAGTTTTAGCTTGTCTGTTCCTCAGCAGCCTTTAAGTTACCTATGTCCTGAAAGGCTACACTGAATATAGTTATTTAAACACTAAATTTAGGACACACGTTTACTGATGAATTACAGTTTACATTCTCATCAGGAATAAAGTCAGGTCGAGGTATATCAAGGTACATACCACAAATTAAGAAAATATATTTCCAGTTCTTCCTGGATGAAACTTGATCTACTAGGTAAGTTATTTGAATTTTTAAACAAACAAGGCCCTCAATTTCTTCTCCTATTAAATGCAAACATTTCTAATGGGTTGAGCTGAATAAACAAATTGGTGTATCCAGAATCTGCGTTTTGGTCACAAGGCTAATTTATAGAATTTTTACAGCTTGAAAAAAACATTAACATGTAAAATGTGGTGTGCCAAACAAAAAATAAAGCTATGCCAAAGAAAGACTAGAGTTGCTGACCGTTTTCTTTGTATCCCATCCCTAGGATGACCTCTGGTGCTCTGTAGTAACGAGTCACTACATAAGGCGTCATCATAAAACTAGTTCCTGCAGTTCTGGCCAGTCCAAAGTCAAGAATCTTCAAAGTGCAGTCTGACTTTACTACTATATTACTGGGCTTTAAATCCTTTAAAAAGAAACATCATATATGACTGCTAAGACAAGCACAAAGTACTCTGTGGTTCACATTTTTAAAAGATAATACTGCTAACATTAAACCCCACATACACAACTCTGATATTGCTTAACTGCAGTTTCTTTTCCCCTTGCATTAATTCATGTGCATTCAGCAGACTACAGATTAACTCCCTTAATGTGCCTGTAGATTTATATAACAATTAAAGAAGGAAAATACAACCAGCATTACAAGATAGGTTAGAAATGTCTGAAATAAACTGAAGTTAGTAAGAAATGTTAGCTCTGAGGAAAGGTCTAGAAACTGGTCACTGTAACAACAGTTATCTCTATGATGCAGAAAACAAGTAACATGACAATTGCTGAAATAATTTGATGAAATAATCATCTCAATACAAAAATTATTAAAATTAACATGAATGTAAAAAGCAGAAGGTTTCTTTGCTAGCTGAAGCTGCATTACCTCTTTTGAACCAATGCAGATGTTTCTCCGAACAGGAAGGAAATCCCCATCCTCACACAGATTTAGTTTCCTATGTAGGACTTGGTTTTATACTTATTTTGGTGACCAAACCCAAAAGGCACCATTGAAAAACTGCCATAAATTAACATAACCATTGAATTGGAGTGGGAAATCCCCAGACAGAGTTCCAGATCATCTTAGAAGTTTGGCAAGTGTATTCTCTTCATCTGAACCCTAAAACCACAGTGACAGCAGTGGCTTTACATCTGCTTATACAAACACTACACAGGCATACTCAGTCGTTATCTCAGGAGGACCTTACACACAACCAAATGTCACAAAGCAAATATTACAGAGTAACTTCAGAATAACTTTGCCATCATAAAATCATTTATAGCACACACACTGACATAGATAAGGCCTGGATCCTTTCTGCCTACACTCTACTAAGATTAATGAGAGAAAAACCTGAGATGCAGCACAGAATTCCAGCATTTGGGCTGCAGGCATTTGGTAAGATAGTAGATCTTTCACTGTTTCATAAAGACTTAAAGGTGGCTATCTGCAAGATATACTAGTTTTCATTTGTACTTGTATGGCTTTCAGCAAACTCCTCAGAAAGCTAAGAAAACTGCATTAGACAGGAAACCACAAAAGAGTTTCAGAACAATAGAATTTTAATGGGTAATTAAAAGTCTTGCATACTTACATATTCACACATTCACTTCACACACACAAACACTCTGCAGACAACTTTGACTTAAAAGATTTTAAACACTATGAATGAATTCAAGTACTATAAGGCATTCCAGCTATTTACCATGCACGTTTCAGATTCTGCTACAATCCTATCAGCTTTAGTTTTACACACTTCTATTATTTGGAGGCTGAGTTCCAGGTGCATGCCTATAGTATTAACTATACTCATCCTCCTCGAAGCTGCAGGAATAACACTGGAAATGCTAAAAGACCTTCACTTTGGAAAAGAAGAATCACTACGAGGACAAAATGCAAAAGCTTACAGAGTACTGTCCATCCTTAATTTCTGAACACCATGTAGCTGTCATGAAGCCTAGGAACATGATGTAATTTGCAATACAGAACTGTCCGTCAAAATTATGAAGGCGAGAGTTGACTTAGGCTGCACCCAAATTCATGCTGGACCAAAACCTCTTATGTTTTAAATAAACACAGTCTCAAAAGCTCCTGTAAGAGTGATCAGGTTAATTAGGCTGCATAAATATATCCAGAACCTATAGCAGAAGGTATCTTGCCTAACGTTAAAAATGTAAAATGTCAGTGCCTAAAAATCTAAAGAAAGGTTTGTGTGAAGGGCTTCCATAATTAGGCACCTTCGTTAAGTGCTCAAAATCAGGCAGAATGCAGTGTTTCAGAGCCTCCATGCAAGACTAATGAGACACTGTGTCCTTCAGCAAGCCAGTGAGGCGCAACTCTGCGATGCTGATCATCCATCCTTTTCAGACTGCAAAATATAAATGAATGTGTACTTCTACACTTGCTGGAAACTCTGTCTCTGCAAAATATTTTGAACACAGTAATGTTAATTTGCCATCATATGTTAAAGCAGGTGTAAAACTACAGTCAAATCTTTACCAAAATCAAATCCTTATCCACTGATGTGGCAGCTAGGTTTGCCCCTACAACTTTGAGGTGAAATTGTCTAAAACTCTTTGTGTTTGATATCTGCTTTCTTTGGTGCCGCCAGTTTGCTATGAAAAAAAATCACTTATTTCTAGGCAGGCAGTATCCAGTGCTGCAGGCACATACACAGATTGTTGTAATGTCACTCATTCAGCAAGCTTTCAAAAAGTTGCTGAGATGCTGAGACTATCACAGCTGTGTTAAAAGCAGAAGAACCCAGTTAAAAACCATGTGAAACTATCAACACCAAAAAAAGCTTAAAGCTTTAGAGGACACTAAAGAAGTACACTAGATTCACAGACAGAATGCTCCACAGGCAGCCACAGTAAGGTAGACTATGTTTAAGGAGTATCTAGTTTCAATAAACTAATAAGCTTTAGACATTAAGGACAGTAGTGCTGAAAGCCCAGGAGAGTGGTATAAAGAGTTACTATAGCGGCTACTATATGACCTCTTTCCAAGCACGCCCTCTTTGTCTTCTGAGGTTTTGTTTGACTTGTTCCACAGAGAAAGAGGATTTTGATACTTTACACCTTGAAGTATAAAGTCATAACAAACACAGCAGGTAAGCAATGCAAACATTTTGCTTGAACATACCTAATCTTTTAACAAAGTCTGAGAAGAAGCTGTAGGCTGAAAATGTACCGTGAAGACATGCAAGTGAAATGTATCTGCCCATGCTCTTCAAAAGCAGTCATGCATATATATGTTACTATTTACACAGCAATTGTACCTATAGTCTCTTTGGAATAGCTTATCCCTGTACCAATATGGAGCATTTCAAAGACTTCACCCATATCTACAGAGGCAGGAATTTTACCCTCAAAGCTGTTTTTATTCCTGTCCAACTACCTCAGTAGGTAGTTCTTTTTTATAAATGTATGAATGTTTATATTTATACATGACTTCTACAGGCTCAAGGGCTTGATGCCTGCTTTATAGGAGTACAAACTGCCCTTGAAGCAAAGTTTTAGAAGCTCCCTCCTGCCTGCACCAAGATGCACAGAAAGAGACACTCTTACATTACCTACTCTAGCATGTCCACAAAATATGCAGTTTTCAAAAAACAAAGACGACCTAGGAGAACCTGCAAGATTAATCTTGCACAGCCAGGTACTAAAGAGACCAGAAAATGTCAAGCTGCATATAAACCTATTAGTTCAATCCCATGGGCGCGTGCATCAGGACACAAAAAGCTGCATAATCTCAGTAATATACAATATAATACCATAACTGTGGCAAGTGAAGTAACCTAGTCCTGCCTGCCATTCCCAGAATAACACAAGAAGCCCACTGACCTGTCTCAATGTCCACCAAGAAGCACAGGGTGCAGTGCCTGGTCACAGGCTATGCTTCTGCCTACCTCCCCTTGCCTATCTTTCAAACACAGCAGTTAAGGGCAAACTGCAAGCAAGAAGGAAGTCATCACGTTCCCTCCTAGAACTCCTCAGTGGAACGAGGCAGCCAACGCATACTAGAGCTAGCTGAAAAAAAGGAAGATGTTTGCCCATTCAAACTGTATTCTCTATTCAGACAGTTGTCCCTGTTCCCTTGAGGGAAAAACAGGAAACTGGAATGTTGTACTGCCAGACACAGCTTGCGAGCCATACAACACATCAGTCACAATGAGGTGGACTACTGAATTGGACAAGCATCCTAACATAGCAACTCCTGTTCTAGCACTCAGAATTGCCATTCGTGATTTGGTTTACTGTGTACTTCACCCATGAGGAAGACTATGTAGCACTGTCTGAAACCATCACATATTTAATACGCTTAATTACATCTTCTGCATAATTTCAGAAATGAAAACTTTCAATCAAATCTCTCTAAAAGATTATAATGAAAAATGTAGCACTGCAGAATTAGAAGCTTACGATTTCCCAAAATAGCAGAGATCATATCTGAAAAGTTATAACTAGACCATCTCAAGCAAACTTTACAGTACATATAAATATATGTATGAAATGTTCAACTTGAACAGGCCAACTTAAATTCAGAATGTCTTGACTGGACTGCAACACACACATGCCATTTAAAAAGCAGTAGTCAGTTTTGCCTGAGGACAGTCTGAGTGAATGCTTTGTGACACACAGGTATATGAAAGTTCCACTTACAGGTCTTAATCACCATCTGTTTATCTGGAGACTTCAGATATTTATTCATTACTGTGCTAGTAAAATAAAATGCGCAGTTCTTTCAGAAGATGGGATTTCAGGTTTGGTTACCAAAACAGTAAAAGCAGCGACACTTTCAGATATTCTTTCCTGCTACGACTACTAAAATAGAATATGATACAGAATTAGAGGAGGTAATGTAACTCGCTTCAAAAATCGTTATTTGTTCTGTGATTATTATCAAATCAAACATTCAAAAAGTTCATTCCAGAATAACAGTGGAAATGTGATGATTTCCTTTCAGCTTTCTCTCTTTTTCCCTCTCTATGGGGCAGCCTATGTATCACCCTTTCTGCTCCTATGTTTTATTTTTTTTCTGTCTGTAAGTACTCAAGGCCAAACCAGGTGAAATGGAAATGATCCTCACTTAAGTTCACTTACCCTATGTATAATTCCAGCTGAATGAAGATGCTTGATACCACACAGCATTTGATAAAGAAGATAGGACATTCGTTCATGGTCAAGCTCCATCTGAATCACTTGGCAAAGATTTGCATCCATGAGCTCCATCACTATGTAGCTTATGAAAAAAAAAGAAAAAGAAAAGAATAATAATCAGGTAATACTGTCATTTTATTGTATTCTTTCCCTTGTTCATCTTTCCATGTGAGTATTTTTAAAATTAAATCCCAGCTTTATTTCAAATCAGACTTACACGTCTTGAAATTCTTCCAGGGATTTTTGTGGTGTGAACACATTCAGTAGGCCGATTATCTGTAGGAAGAGAGAGATGAAGTATAATTGCACCATAGCAATATCAAAGATGCAAAGTCAACGTTTCAAAACTGATACCCATTATTCTGATGAGATCCTCCTGGTACACATTGAAGCTCAAAATGCTCAGTGGCTCAACCAGGCCTAATATGCTGTAATAGATGCTAATATTATAGAAGGAGTACTTTTTCTCCACAAATCACATAATCAAAAAACACTCTGTGCATTAACAAGATGACACTAAAAGTTTGAAACATAAGGAAGTTAGTCAGTTTTCCCCTGCCTCCTAGTTGCAGTTTGAAGAGAGCTGGTAAGATTTTTATTGCTTATGAGGAAAAATAGAATTAAAAACTGACAGACTACGTAAGAGATACAACTTTGCATTGACACAGAAAATACACAAAATTTTCCCAAATAGCTAAGAGACAGAGTAAGTTGTCTATCACTGTTTCCTTCCCTAGCAGTCATTTTATGTTACTGAAGGGGAATTAAGAGGGAAGGCGAGGAAGACTGCACACAGCCAACTCTGAAAGAGAAAATGGACAATACCAGCCTTCTGTAGTTCAACTCTGATAAATTTACCATTATTCTCTCCCCCTGTGATGTAGACCAAATCTTTCTATGACCTGCTCTACTCCACAGCTTTGCAAGCATCAGACAGTTCCTATTCTCACAACACAAGATTCCCAACTCATTCATGCACCAAGAAAAAACCTGGTGCAACAGAATTATTACACCCTTTGTTCTCCTATTTGTCTAGCAGCAGCCATAGAAACAAAAGGATGCACTTACCACTCATGGTATTCTTATTTGCCAGCTGCTTGTAAAATGTAACAATGTAAAACTGACTCCCTTCCTGAGTTTGAAGGGGGTATTTAAAGATTGGGAAGGTATTAAAACTAGTCAATAATAGCTCTCCTGAAAGATCCTTCTGTACTTCTCATGGAGATACAACTATGCAATGAAAATTTTCTATAATCTACAGAGGATGTCATCCTCTGAAAGCACTTTTAAGACTTCAAAGAATAACCTTCTAGTTAATTCTTTAACATTTAAAGCAGGACACTGAACTCACATTTTTGTGATTAACGCACTTCATAAGAACAAGCTCTCTGTAGGCTCTTTTAGCATGGGTTTGGTTCTGAAACGGTCGGCTTAACTTCTTGATTGCAACATTTCGTTCAAGGATAGCATCGTAAGCTGCACTGTAATTAAAAATAACATTATTACATCTCAGTATCAAGATCCTTTAAGCCATGCCAGTTGCCACCTTTTCCACATACCTGATATCATATCTGCAGTTAAACCAAATTTCCACTGTTACTCACCTTTAGGTAGTGTAACAGTGAAGTATGTAACAGCTGAGTGATTCAAAATTTAGAAAGGTTTCACAGATTCCTAGTATTAACGCATGACAATCTCCACAAAAAAATGCAGGATCTCTGCTTCCTAAAATATCTCACTAAAGATATTGATATATTGCCACTTATTGGCACTCAAGAACAGACCACCTAAAAATACTCAAAACACTTCAAACATAAAAAGCACATCCATTTCATGTAAAATCTTCATGCTAAAAGGAAGGGAGGAGAGAGGAAAAGTAGGTTTAAATAAAGGCCTCATGCTTTCACTTACACAGTTGCTTAATTTCCTTATGACAATGAGAGCATCAAGATCAAGATAAAACAAACAAAAAAAGTTAAAGAAGCTTTAGTATCTTGACGTCACTGGCTTTTACTTGGGGAAAAAAAAGAGTAACACTTCGTTTGCAGACTAATGCCAAGATTGTCATATGATTCAGTGACACAGGCTGATACTGAGGACAACTCCAAAATGTATCACATTTCCGTGACAGAAAGGCATGGATTTTGTTTCCTGTAAGAAGTAATACAACAGCTGACTACCATGCAGACTCAGGAGATATTTATCAGTTACTAAGAAAGTTTCAGCAGGATAAACATTGTTTTCTTGTTTCTTATCAAGAATGGTACACAAACCTAATGAAGAACATCTGCCAGTAAATGATCAGCACCTACTGAATCCAACTCGCTCTTTCAAAAACAAACAAAAAAAATCATGTTGTCTACATGGCAGTAACATATGGCTGGGAATCAGAAGGACATTAATAACATCTAAAGCTTTTGCAGGTATTCCTATAAATAAACTCTTGTCAAAAAACTCTCTATGTCCTCATTATATTAACACATATGTAAATAAAATTCAGGTAAGTTGTTTTGCTGCTACAGACCAAATAATCTTTATGCCAAAGGTTACCATCTCAAAACCAACCCTTTTCTAGAGTACCCGCCTTCAAGTTTTCATTTGCACTAAGTGCGCTGTTTTATTATTAACCCAGCTAAAACACAAGTACGAATTAAAACCCCACCTATATCACATATGGTCTAAATGCTGATAAAGACAAGATCAAGGTAGTAAAGAGGTTATAGGGAGAAGTAAGATTAAAAGGATTATGCTTTTGACTCCCTTTCTCTTCCTTAATGTTTCTTTTGTATTTTTATGCCCCTGGTTAGCATCTTAAGAGTTACAATAAATTGGAAGATCTGCAAGTTCCTGTTCTATCTACATCCTTTTCTTGAACATCCACAAAACTCAGAAGCTGTTTAAACAAACATTTACCTTTGGGACAACATCACCACACAGGAAACAGTGCCTACAAGCAGCTATTGGTCTCCAATCTTACATCAATCAGACACTCTTCAGTATACAACAGAACTCTTATTCAAAGAATTACATTGTGAAATTATATTTTCTTAAACTT
>JANHGB010052939.1:0-51224 GCA_026283785.1 Coracopsis vasa
GTTCCAACCCCCCTGCCATGGGCAGGGACACCTCACATTAAACCATGTCACCCAAGGCTCTGTCCAACCTGGCCTTGAACACCGCCAGGGATGGAGCACTTGCCACTTCTCTGGGCAACTTGTTCCAGTGCCTCATCACCCTCACAGATCACATCATCACAGATGCTGTCAAAGTTAGGATGGTAATAGTAATATTATTTCACCAGGTTTTACTCTTTCCAACAGTGAGCTAGATATAATCCATTAGTAATAACCTAGCTGATAGCAGTAGTATTGTGTCAGAGGAATTCGGTCCCACACTGCTGAAATAAGTGCAACTGAAGAGCAGTAGCTTAAACAAGTAAGATAAAACCAGAAAGAAATCCATACCAAAACCAGGATAACAATATTGCCACATATAAAAAGCTGTATTTCTCTCGAGACATGTAGTAAGTGTAAGAAGTGTTTTCTAAAATGTGCTTCAGGTGGCACCTGTGTACCTTTTTTGCCTACACCAAGTCGGTTTGAGCAAACCTATCTTTGGTTTTAACTTGCAAAAGCCTAGCTGAAGCCGAGGTGCAAGAAGCATTAAAATATATCAGCTGCAGAGGAAGACACTGCTGTTCCATTTTCTATGAATGGTAAAGAATTTGATCATTCAAATCACGCTGATTTAACACTTTCGCTGTCTTTCATGGTGACAACATGAAAAACCCTGTAAGCATTTACAGAGACTTGATGGGACCTCTGCTGCTTCAGTCATCACGTGCAGTCACAGAGCCTTAAGCTGAGAAAGTTTTCACAGCTTTGCCTTTCACTGTGCGCTTCGGGGACTGTGGCGAGATTAGGTTCGCCTGAATTTCTAACTAGTACAAAGAAGGAGCTCGAGGATGCTATAAATTATCATGTCAGCATTTGAGACCTTTTGGAATGTAAATGGCTACACGGTTTTGAGGTGGAAGAATGGGTGTCACAATATCTTGATTTCCCACCTGCTGTGATAATTAAATCCAGGGGATGGGGAATGTAGGAGCTTTTTCAGATCAACATTAAATTCCCCTTTAAAATAAGAGAAAATATTGAGCAAACATCTATTAAAAGGCTGTCATATAACTTGCTGGATAATACATACCTTTGTGCAATACTCAGGAACATGCATCTTTTTATGCATAAGTAGGGGGACTTGCAACAGCCTGTAACACATTGCAGAAAATGTACATGAATATGAACCTGTTCTTAGAAACATTCTTAAAGCTTCAAGGATTAAAATACATCAGGATGTTAAAAAAAGATCTTTAAATACACAGAAAGCTTGTTTAGGATGAAAAAAATCATCAGGTCTCAATAAAATTTCATCTAGTTTAGAAAAGTTTGATTTCCTTATTTAATCACTTTATTGCTTGTTGCACCATGCAGACTTCCATTTACCACTGGCACTGCTGTCTGGATTGCTGCAGTACTTGCGCCCATAGTTAGTGTAATACTTATTCCACCACCTATCTGGGGATTGAACAGCATTAGGGTGGGTTTTTGCTGTGAGCACGCTGAATGTTACTTTCTCCAGTTACTGCCTTCCTTATTTATTGCTGCCTTGCAGTCCCTACCTGTGCTTTATCACGTGTGTCTTTTCATATTGATCTTTGATTGTAAGGTGTGCAAGTCTTCTGCCATCACATGTGCATTGCACGTGCAGCAATGAACCGCCAGCCTCCAGGTGACACCACAGTGCATCTTACAAAGGCACCTAAAGGTAGGAGTTTGGGACCCCAATGAACATCTTGCATTTCAGAATTGTGCTTCAGACCAATAACTTTCAAAATCTGGAGAAGATTAAATCTGGAGAAGATTAATCGTGGTATTTGAGCAATGAATTACACGTTTGCCAAGTTGTGAAGAGGTTGCAATGGGGGAACTCCCCAGCAAACACTCCTTCCAAACCCACTTTGTTCTCATTTCACACAGTCAACCCCATCTGGCAGTTCTGTGTTACCGGACATAACTCATAAAAGCCTCAGCTGTTTAATCTTCTGGAATAAATGAGTTCTCAGTCACTGTGATCAAAGTTAGCTGTTCATCATCTGAGGACTCCAGTACCCTACGCCTGCAGCCTGGCCACCAGCCCAACCTGTGTGCTCCTTCTTCTTGTGAAATCTTACGGAAAATCTCATAGTGCTTATACAGCAGGTGGTACCCATATTCAGTCCTCATAACTTCCCTGTGGTAAGCTTTATTGTGAGGTTTATTGCCTAATATTTTCTCTATCTGCACTTTTTTGCAATTCTTACAATGAGAAAAAAAAATAGCAGAAAAATGTTGGCTTGGCTCAAAAATGCTTTGCTTTTTCTTTCCTCCCTCCTCCCTCTCCAGCTAAAGTACCTTTGCTAAGATGCTTTTACTTGTAAAACAGCCTGCATGTATTTGAACTGGTTACAAGACGGAGTTCTGGTATGTTTTGTCTCAAAAACACTGAAACAAAATATTGATTCCTCCAAAACTTTTCCCTTGCTAAGTGGAGATTAAGTTAAGCATCAACTTCACTGAACTATAAATGGGAATAGCGTATATTTTCAGTTTCTAAAAACCAGCATGTTTTGTTGAACACATTGAAGCACAATTGGGCAAATAGCACACTATGCTTTAATAATAAATTGAACTCAGTATTCCCCCTGGTAGGACCACAGAGAAGGAGAACAGCCTCAGGCCCAGGAGGCCGATGCAGCGTGGTACCAGAATTTGTCTGTCCTACTCAGAAGGGACCACAGCCACATTTGGGGAAGGATGCTAGTGGGCACAGGGGAAGGTGGAGGAAATGCGGGGCACGCAAGACCATGCCATGCTGGTGTGTGCCCCTGTTACGTGGGACACCCTTGTGCAAGGGCCAGGGGCTACAGTGTTGCTAGAAGGATGGAGGATCAAAAGATGACAATTAGTGTTTGCTGCCTTCCACAGATCTATTAAGCTTCAGCTTAAATAAGGAAAGCAATTGCCAAGCATCATTAACCATGCTGGCATTGCAGTCGCTGCGGTGTGCTTTCCTCAGTGTTTTCCTTCTGTAGGATGCAAATTTTACATTGTAGAGTGGCTTATAAGGAAGATACATCTAATTTTTCATATTTTGGCATTTTTGCAGTATGTTAACAATTTTTTGTAAGAAATGTTATTATTGGTGTAAGTCCACAGAGAGACTGTGACAACCCTGACCTTTCTGTCCCCCATGTATTAAGCATTTTGAAGTAAACAAAAGAGAGCAAAAGAAAAAAAGAGAAATAGCAACTTTAAAATTCTTGTAATCTAAGTGTTGGGTTTTTTTACATAATGGGATTAGTATGTTTAGTACCTTGCATGGAGTAGAAAACCAGTGTCTTTTAAGGCATGTTGGAGAGAGACAAAATGTTTACAGTTTTTCGACTGCATGGATGCAGACAGGACTGGGTGCTTCGATAGTGCTTACTAAGGTACATCTGCCCTTACTGGTAAAAGTTACATGATGAATATGGCTTCTGCAGATTTTTTTTTAAGGAAAGAAAATCAGTTCGTGTTCTTGCTTGTAAAAATTCCCTTTTTTTCCTAAAATCTTTGGTCTCTGTAGATACCTTTTTGTGGTGCTTCTCTAAGGTATGGCAAGAGTTTATTATCTTCACTCATTGTCATCCTCTGTCTTCCTATCTGCTCCCTGGCATGTGCATGACCTACAGAACCATCTCATCCCCCCACCACCACCTTCCCTAAGTCAGAATTTATGAGACATCCAGTTGCAAATAGTTTTAGGAGAACCACAACAAAGGATGTGGGGGTACGACACAAATTGACAAGTCAGACCTTGCCAGAAAACATTCATACAGGTGCTGAGGGCTGGTAATAAAAACACAACTCCAATATCTACTGCAAAATGCTGATGAGACCAAATGGAAACATCAGGTAAGAAACAGGTGATTTCAACAAACTTTAAATGTTTCAGATATACTGCTCTGTAAGAGACAGTCACCTTCTGGTTCAAAATTACTTCTTTTGGAAAATGTACATAATCCTTTTCAGAAAGTTAAAAAAAATGGATGTGTACAAAACATTCCAAATGTATCAGTATATTTCACTTTATGACATTTTAAAATGCCTTTATCAAATCACTGATTTTTGGATGGAGGGGAGCTTGTCTTTAATAAGAAATAAAATCTACATCCAGAGAGTGGGCCTATTCTGTTGAATGCTCCATGGGAACCAGGGCAGGCAAGTTTAAAACTGAGAGATAGATACTTGAGACTGAGAGTGGGGCTTTGCAGCTTACGCACTCAGACAAGACTGGCTGTTTATGGTGCTGGCTGCTGGATGTAGAAGATTTCTGGTCTGAAAACCTCAGTCACCTAGGATAGCTGGTGAGCAGCACAGTCAGGGACAGTTCATACACTGAGGCAAAAGGTGTCTTTCTCTTGGTTCTCTTTGTACATGCTCAGCCATTTGTCCATACAGCAGAGAATGCTACACTAATATCAAAATCATTAGCTGTGTGATTGGCATGCACCATAATTTGGATGAAAGAGCATTAGTCTAA
Source organism: Coracopsis vasa (assembly GCA_026283785.1). Taxonomy (NCBI): domain Eukaryota; kingdom Metazoa; phylum Chordata; class Aves; order Psittaciformes; family Psittacidae; genus Coracopsis; species Coracopsis vasa. The sequence continues at coordinate 4,526 of JANHGB010052939.1, forward strand.
CCCAAGGTTTGTGGCAATGTGCTGGACACTCTCTTCTCTAAGCTTATCACACGTGCATAGCCACCATGGGTGAGGTAAAATACCATTTTCAGACTGCAGTGCAACTTGTCTGTTGAGCACAGACCCAGCCTGCCTGGATCAGATCTGTCCTGAATGCAAATCATCACACTCCTGCTGATCCCCAGGGTCACAGCAGCTTTTTCACACCAAGGTATGTTTCTTTTGCATCCATCATCTGCAGCCTAGATAACTGTGTGCGTAGTGGTTCATCACCAGGCTTGGGGTGGCAGTGCAAGCCAGCAAGTCACGGTAATGCAAATGCTCTCCAGAAACAATTCCCACGGCAGCCATGGAGAGGATGTCTTTTTGATAAGGAGATCTGTTAAAACCCCTCCTGCTCAATCAAAAGAGCTCTGTGCTGGCTTCTGTTCATCTCTGCAAATGACATGTGTGTCTTTCTGATTTGGGACACCCATAAGCAAAGATACATCTTTGTCCTATCCAGGGTCACTGGATTCGGTCTGTGGATCGACAGTTGTGCATAAAACATCTATGATAAAAGTGGTTTTAGACCTCTGCTACAAGCAGTTTACCACAGATCCTCCTCATCAGCTCCTGCCACAGCTGCTAATGGTGCTAAATTACGTATCAAAACACAGCTAGGGTGGCAATGGTGGCAGCAGCCAATTCTTGGAAGTCATCACCTTGGTTCAGGCCAAGTCTAGGAGGGGCATCACAAACCACCACATGCTCCCATGCTGGGGCAGGGATAACACACTTGCCAGCAATACAGTACCGTGACCTTGGATGTGGCTAGCAGTGTACAGTCAGCACACACTGTTATAACCTGCCTGTTATCTGTCTCTATTTCAGGGCTGCTATGGCAGTTGTGGCAAGTTTACAAAGGCTTCTGGTGTGAATGGGCACCAAGCCTCTTACAGGTTGATGTATTTTCATTTTCATGCATCCATCTGTCATCCAGTTGGGCTACATCTGGGGAGAAAAGTTTCTGGTTTGGCTGTAATTGACATCTTACTATAAATCTTCAGAGAGTTGTTCTTGGGACTTGAACTCAGCCAGGCCTCTGTGCCTTTGGGGCGGGAGGTTGATGTTCTTCACTCCTTCAAAGCCAAGAAAGTGTTGGTGTTTTTTTCTTTCCTGGTGACTGTGAGCTGGGGAGCACAGCCTCCAGATTCCTCCCTGAACCAGGCTCTTCAATAAACAGAGCATGAAGAACCCCGTTATCAAAGATCCTCCGCAGAGCAATGTGAGGGCCAGAAGCTGCCCTGCAGCCTGCAAGTGCCCAACAGCAGAATGAATCTGCGCTGACCTGAATCAGCATTAAAAATAGATCTCAAGATACAAGACTGGGGAGAGGGGAAAGGCAAAGCAGAAGATCACAGGCACTGCTGACTTTGGCATTTGAATAGATTTGTTTATACAGTAAACAAAGAGCTGCCATCTGATTAGACTGTTGTTATGGAATCCAGGTTTTAGCACCATAATTACTGTTGCATTCAAAGTTTTCCTGAATTTCCTTATTTTATACTTCATATTGCTTAATAAAAGTAGCACAGTTTTTGCTGAACATGCTCGCGCAGTATTGATTAGGAGCATAATTTTGGGAATGTTTGGCAACTAGAACACGCTGCTGTTTCATAAAAAATATTTATAGTGTCTTGTGATTTTGTGTCCTGCCTTCTCAGCTAAGTATCGAAGATGAGTTTTTCAAAGTAAAGGTATGGGAGGGAAAAAGAAACTAACTGTACCATGATAATGAGTGGAGAGTGTGAGAGCGATGTAAAGATTGTTGACTCTAATTGCCTCAAAACAGATCAAAGAGTCAAATACTTCTGCTTTGCTGTAGGTGTGACAATTCATCAGCAAGCTAGAAGTCTTGACACACAGCCAGTGGGCAGAGCTGCACCAAGCAAGAGCAAGAGCTGGTTGCTCTCTGGTTTAGTTGTGACCCTATGTAATCTGCAGGGGTAGCATGTCCATGTGAGACTGGTCAGAGTTGACATCTGAATGGGTTAGGTGCCTAAATACCACTGACGTGGATATTGGGGTTTAATAGCTGAAGTGCCTTGCTGCTTCTGAAAATACTGCCTGCAGCTTTGAAAGTCTTCTCTTAGCCGTTCTTGTGTGCCATTTTCCAAGCTCTGGAGAGTATAATTATAGCTCTTCCTTAATATTGCATAATGAATGCATGAAAAATGGTATCCTCTCCATGCCTTATTTCAGATTAATAGCTGGAGAAGGTTTATTGATTATGGCGTTTATGAGGACTATAAACTTCGAAATTAAAGAAAATGAGTTGGCTGCAGAGGTAACTTTAAAGGTACTATAGAGATATCATTAGTGTCGAATACTTGTATAAACTCTGCAAAAAAAGCTGCAATGGTTTGGATGCTGAGAGCATACCTGCTACTTTTTGCTTTGATTTTCTACAGAATTCAAGACTAAGGCTCTGTTTGAAGCGTAGCCTGGATCAAGTAAGTACATGCAACAAAAGTAATCAGATGACACTGTGTTTATGACTTTTAAATAAAGTTGCTGCCCCAACAAATCATTGTCTGACTGCAATAACTCTCTGGGCATGGAAATATTGACTGATAGATGCATGACTTCTTCTGAATTATCACGTGCCTGCGTGTACTAATGCAGAGTATATAGACAGTGCCTATTCTTTGCCAGTGACTGAAAAAGTAATTCATGTTTTAGTTTACCTTTGTGGTTTTTAACAATAAAGGCTGGACTAGCTTTATACTTTCATTGAGGAATAAATCCAGTACATCAGCCTCTGCACTGTTACATGCCAATTTAGCCAATATCATGTAGTGCAACCTCTCAGCAGCATGATAGAATGAAAGAATTTAGAGCAGGTTCATTTCCTCAGAGTCTTTCACAAAGTACAGCTCCAGCTCTTTGTAATTCAACCTATTCCACAAGAAGGAAGAAGTAATTCTGTGTGTATGCGTGGTTTGTTATGTTGGGGTGTTTATTATTTTGACATAAAAGTGCTGAACTGTACTTGAATTCATTAGTTCATTTACTTTGCGGGAGAGGAATTTTCCTGCAGAAAAATATTAGTTTGTAGAAGTCCGCAGAACAAATGTTATGCTTTGGTGTCTGAATCTGGGAACCAAGATTTCTCCTTTTAGAAATCTGAGAAAGAATACCAATGAACTCTTACATATAGCATGACTTTAAATAATCTTCCTTAGGATGAAAATCTCTAGCATTAATAGAGGACCTAGTACCTTTGGGGAGCATAAGCAAGCCTTTATGCAAGGATGAAGGGGTTTTAGACAAGGATGACCTGTCCAAGATCAAAACCTAACATACTCTCAGTTGGCTTTAAACATTCTGGCAGTTGCTATATTTTAACTTGTTCCATTTGTATCTAATGCATACCTTCACTAAAACAACAAATAACTGGCTTGCAATGTTTATCTGGCCTTAAATGAGATATTAGCATCATGGTACTTGACACTCATCATAATCACAGAAAGGACTGTTCTTTCAGCTATTAAGTACATTTAAAAAGAAAATCCCTCAGCGTGGCCTGTGCCAATGATACAGTAAGTGTTTAGGATGTAAAGAACTTACTACCAGATGGCTGACATTGCCAAACTGGTCTTTTACAATGGTCTTCACCTGCCAACTGCTGTGCTAAAAACAGCTTCCCATTCCTCCGTATTTGAGCATATTAGGTAGCACCATCCTTAATGGACCTCTAAATCTTCATTTTATTTGTCTTCTTACAGTAGACGGAGCTCAGCACAGGGCACAGATATTACTTTGTTGGGAATAACTTTCACTTCTTTCGGGGACAGGGAGGAATGGGAGGACCCACTTTATGATGGAGAAAGATCTTACCAACATTGTTAGAGCTGTTCTTCAAGAAAGCTCTGCCCAAGAGCATCACTAGAAAGCATTCCCTAACAATCAGAGCTGGAGTTTACCTCACTGCTGAAATCTGTTTTGGAGCAATGAACTATAAAAGTGGAATTATATTTAACATGCTGTTTTCTCCAATTCTTCTACTCTCTTATTGTTATTGCTAGTATTGTGTTTCTTACAAAATACCCTATTTTGTTACTAAGGGTATGAAGCCCTTGCCTTACAGATAGTATCAGAAAGAATACAGATCAGGTTACTTTTAGTGGAGAAAAATAATCACCTGCTGACAGTGTCCTTGATGCTATACTGGAGTATGTCCTTCAGGAAGCAGGGAGATGTCATTCTTGCATGTTATCTTTCTGTATTTCCTGTAAGACTCAGCATGTTGGTTGGAGTAAACAAGGGTACACCCGGACTGTCGTTGCAGGTTATTATGAGTTGAAACAGCAGGTAGTTCACTTTGTGTGTGTACAAAGTTTCAGTTCCTTAACAGAGTACCAAATCTTGAAACTAGGCTTATGCACCTATGTGGTACTTGGGAACAACACATGTTTCTCTAGGAAAGATTCCCTAAGCAAATACAGGTCTTTATGCTTTGATTATAAATTCTGTACATTGAATAATTTATGTTGACCAGGATTCTCAAATAAAACCAGTGAAAATGCAAATGACACTTGTTCCTTTTCATGAGAAAGCTTCTAAGAACATATAAATATTTTGTTAGAAGCTCCATTTCAGCTAACAGACCTCCAGAAATTAAGGCACTGAGCTGTAAACTTCACATCCTGTTTTTTCCTTAATACCATCTGGGGAAAATAATAGAATCTAGGGTTTACTGTGTTCCATAGATCATATGCAAGATAATGGTGCAAGCAAAAAAGCTATCTATCTCTTGCTTTGCTCTGTTCAGACTGTCACCATTTGTGTGAAGCCTAAACCTTGTATTAATCTCTGAGTCATGCTGGCTTTATTTTCAAAGCAGCCTTGGTTTAAAAGCGACATGCGACTTGAGGTTCTGGCTGCCTGGAGATGCTGTGGTCTATAGGTCTTCTCACAGTGGCCATACCTCACCCGACTCATCACTAGAAGATGGTACATTCACTCATTGTCCTGACAGGAGAAACATAGACAAGGCTTTCTTCTTCCTAAATATTGCAGCCATATCAATAGCACTGGGAGGTGGGGTTTTTTTGTCATCTTTTGTAAATCTTGTTTGTTATATTGACAAATAAGGATATCTCCTCTTGACTCTCCACAGATTACGAACACCTACAAGCAAAGGAACCGCACGTTGCACAGACTGCAATACAGTGGTTGCAGTGTTGTTACAGGAAGAGGAGACCTGTTGAGGCTCTTTTTCCAGTAAAGGACTCAGATGTTGCACAGAGGAAATAGCAAACTCGTCAGTATTGTTACCTTGTTCTCCACCCTCCCGAAAAGAAAATAAACTCTGGGTCTTTTCAAAAGCGCAGCAACAGGATCGCTCATGATTTCCATCCTGGACTGTGTTTTAGAAGATGACTCCCCAGCGGTTACTGCCGAGGACTTGAGTTTTCATTTTTACATTTAATGTAACAGAAATAATATTAATGGGGTTCGAGGTTTTGTTTGCTCATTAAGCAGTCAGCGGGAGCTCACTTAATTGAGCACAAACTCACAGTTATTACATTATCGCTTAATTATTCAGCGCTGACATCACTGCATCTTCACAGCAGGCACCCTCACAACTCGGAATGGGGTGTGCTTCACTTCAGCTTCGTATGTCTTGATGAAAATAGGCTAATAGGAACGGCCAAAGGCAGTGCTGGGGTGTACTGATCCTGCCTTACCGCGCAAAGCTTTTTATGCAAACCAGGCCCTCAGCACAAAGCATGAACCATGGGAAGTTATTGTGAAATAGGTCAGCTGCAGGGAAGAGTAAGCAATGGAAAGGAGCTGACAGTAGAAGTGTCACTTGGCTGTACAAGTGTACTCACTGACATATTTTTAGGTTGTTTAACAGATAGAGAGGAAGGGAAGGATGGTGTTTTTGCAGTGGTGAAAGAGGTGTTCACATAAATTCCCTGAAATCTCAATTCTTTTGTTCATCTACAGGTAAAACACATTTAAACACCACGAAGGTGTCCATGAGTTAGCTTCTAGTGTAGCCTTCTGTGAAGTCCTTGAGGAGCTAGCTGTTTCTGGAGTCTTTCCCAAACAAAAAGCCTGTTGAATGGCAAGGCAGTACAAGCCAGATTATCCCACTTCTCCACAAAGCAGTGGTACAGGGGGACACGTTTTCCTGACAAAATCTTTGAGGTTTTATCCTCACAGTGAAGGGGTTTTTTAATCATTCTTCTTTCAAACATGCAGTATAGCAGAGCCTGGATGCCACGCAGATCTTAACAGAGTCTCTTTGTACTACAGCTACACTGCCAAAGCCAGACATGATTCAGGTGGTAAAATTGGGGTTCCTGTGAATTAGGGTGTGAGACAATGGTGTTCAGCTTTGCAAGGCCACACTCCAGCTCACTACTGAAAACATGGAAAAGCAGCAAGGGAAAAAGGCAGGAATATTCTGCCCGAGGTTATTTGTTGGTGTTCTGTGCAGAAAAATATGTTCTGTTAGCGCTTTCTCTTGGGAAAAGAAAAATCTCTTTGGGCAGAATCATCTTTTATGGAAGTGGTTGGCAGATTTACTCAGCAGCACATGCCTGCAGATAAGTGATTGCCTGCAATATAAGGGAACAACTGTCACAGAAAGCCATGAACACACAACTCTCAAGCATTTTCTAGTCAGTGTTAAGAATACACCATGACACAGGAATTTGGACTCACTGTAGCGAGATGGAGATCCGTGAAGTTTCTGGTTATGACTTTGTTGATATGTCACTTTGAGATTTGGAGATGGTTATAAAGAGTGATGTGCAAAGGCAGAGAAGGTTTTGCTCCACTGACGTTATCAAGATGCCTACCTTTGTGTTGAGTCTGTGGATCTGGGTTTGGGAACTTGCAGACAGAGGGATTTTTTCACTCCATTCCTTCTTATTTAATTTTGTGTCCATCATTTTCTTATTGCAATTGGCAAGGCAACACAGTGGTCACTGCGTTTGCTACAGTTTGAAAAACCCTCTTTATTTTTAGCAGAAATTGCTCATTTTCTGTTGCCAGAAAATTGTCTGAGAAAAGAAAGCTGGGGGGGGCGGTGTGTGTGGTGGAAGTACAGACAAACTACTAGTGACACACAAGGCTTGAGAAAATGGCTCCGTTGACTGGAAGAATATTGAATATCACAGAAGAGTGATCCCATATATGTGGGTAATGGTTTGAACACTACCTACCTAAGAAGTTTACTGCCAGCTATGATTTCACTAGCTGAGTTTTTTTATTCTTTTGGGTGTTTTGAATAGAGTTTAGAAATCTTGGAATGCCTTATTACAGAGCAGGAGCACATCGGACGTACGTCAGATCTCGGATATACTACTGTATATCCTGCGTATTACTTCTATGGACTTTGAACTAAAACTCATGGACTTTTCATGAGGAAAATATCCTCTGTATGCAGCACAGATGAGGCAGCAGGTCTGGCAAAAGCCAAGCAGCAGAAGGAGCATCAAGAGCCCTACAGTCTGCAGATGCAGCAGCGATGGACCCCACACTAACTTTATTTAAAGAGAAGACTTCATTGCAGATTTGACCCAGATGATTGGCATTTGAGGGTAAGCACCTGGAAGAGCTATATTTGGGTGTAAGGAACTTTACTGTAAAACTAGAGTCCATATTGACATCATATTCAGTATTTTGGGGCTTTAGGCATTCTGCAGCCAAAATGTCTCCTTCTCAATATGTAATGATTCAAAATCCTCCTATGACTTCTTTCCCTGTCCCCGCAATGTTGCAGGGGGAGTTGATAAGATCATCCAACCACATAGGAAAGTATGATCTTAATTCAATTATTTATTCAATAAACAGTTTCTGGCATTCTGTCTATGTCTTTGTTTCAGTGGAAAAAAGCTATAAACAGCTATAAACAGCTAGGGATGGTGACCACCTGTCCTAGTATCTGGCATTAACTCAAGTCTGGTTTTGAGAAAAGCCTGATAAACCCAAGATGCTTCAGCAGTCCCTGTGTTTAGCAACCAATTACCTTGAGAAGACTGCATAGATACAGCAGGAGATGGGTTCTGATAATTGCACTCTTCTGCTCCAAGGAGGCCTCCTTTCTTGAGCTGCCTGTGTTGGCTGTGCCGCAGCAGGATGCACAGAGACAGAGGTCATGTCTGCTTATAGGAGAACAGGAAAGTTCCAGTACTGGGCTGTCTACCTTCCTGGTTCTAGTGGTGATCGAGTCAGCTCTGTGTAAACTTGCTGTGCAGCTGTCCCTGTGGCTGATCTGTGCATGGTGAACACTGCTGCGGTCTACATAAAGGGGTGTTAGATATTCCAAACTCCACAGCCATAAGGGACACCCTGATAATAGGTCTTGTGCAACCCCTCCAAGTCCACCTACTTACCCAGTAGAGAGATTACTATTCACTACTCACCCGTCATGGCATCCCTCACAGGAGGAGGTTTGTTACATAGAATATACAAGCAAGGTGCCGAAGCAAACACAAGATGCATTTTAACTCAGATTTTAAGGGTTTTTTTCTCTTTTTTTGCAGCTGCTGTTCAGAAGTTTTTATGTGTTTCCAGTGGATGGGGAAAACCGCTATGTGGAGAACAGCGTTTAATACTGAAAATGCAGAAGTGACACCAGGGATGCCGTCTTTCTGACCTTCAAGTTTCCCGCAATGAGCAGAATCTTTTGCATTTTATATTTTGTAACTTCGTTCTACCTCCCACCTAAAACCTGACCCTTTTGTGCTCCCTTAATCGTTCTCCTCTGCTGTCCATCAGAATTGTGACTTGTGCCCCTTTAGTGCAGTGACCACTGTTTCCTGTCTGTGCATAAGCTGTTTTATGCGTTATTTGACAGCATTGAGGTGAAACAATTAACAGTAAGTTAACTGCAACCGTAACTCTTGCAAACTCTGCTTTGCAAGTACCCTACCTTGGGAATTCACCTGCTGATACAGAGAAAGCCTTGTCTTCATTGACTACACGTGTGCAAAGAGATGGCTAATTGAGCTCTTGTCATCTTTGTTGCAAATAAGGCTTCTGCATTCTGGATCTGTAGTCTCAAGAGCACTATAAATCATCTTAAGGTGTTCCTTTTACCACAAGCCCAGAGTAATGTAGATTGATCAAGGGACTGGGGGAGTGAGAAAACAATCCATCTGACAGATGTGCCTGTGGCCAATGGGTTCATATTTATGCTTCTAAGTGCTTAAGGAAAGTTAATGAAGCTACCCAAAATGTTCAGATATTAGTATTTCCCCTCATATAGTTGCAGTTGCCTCTGAAATACCCCAGCAAACCGAAGCAGGGACCTCTGGAAAGGTGGCCTTCCCCTCCTGTACCATGAGGAGGTGCAGCCCCAATTTGATCTTCTCTCAGCTCCTCAGTACTTTGTCCCTCTAATTTATTCCTGAGAGGCTGAGGATGACAAGGGAGCGATAATTATGTGCTGACTGCCTTAATTAACCTTCAGTGACCTACTCCTGTCGCTAAGCTGGCAGGAGTCCCCTTCCCCACATCACAGGGAAGTGACAGAGGTGCTGCTGGTGCCCCAGTGGGTGTCTGCAGTCTCACACGTGAGTGCAGCCATCTGTGCTCCCCGTTGATCTAACACGTGTAAAATATCAAATTAACATGATGAAGGCAGCTGGGGGCAGGTTAATGTGAAGCTGGTGACAGGCTTTTTCTTCCCCTGTTCTTTTATTCTACTGTTGTTTCACCATGATCCTTTAAAAGGTTTTTATCTGCTGCATGGTGATGGTTCTGAACAGAGCTGCCACTGTTCTTGCAGGAAACTCTGACGTGCTTCTTCAGGGTATTTAATTTTGGCACAGGAATCTTGTGCATGGCAAGTTGCAGAGTTATTACTAGCAGGACTTAGTGCACTGTGGTTCATGTCCTCTGGGCTTCAAGACAGTCTGGGCTGAATCCCAGAGGAAATTTAGGAGCTGCTTTCCAAACAGGCATGGTTAGAAGAGACAAGTAAGGACCTGTCAGCACAGCTGGTACTTCCCTTCCAGCAGAGAGTGGACAGACAAATATAAACCTCTTCTCTCCCCTCTCTGCACCAAATGATGCCCTTCCAAATTCACTGCTAAAGGCTGGTACTGATTTTTGCCCTCAGAAGGAAGAATAAAGTTCAGATGACCTGCTAGGCAGAACAAATAGGTAATGTAGTCTGTTCCTAGCCCTTTGTGGAATCCGTGGGGAAAGCAAGGATGTTGTTTCCCTCTCCCTCACTCACCTCCAACAATTGCTATCATGACCAGCTAGATTGCTACTTCTTTTTTTTACCTTTGTTCTCTGTATGAAGTCTTTCCACAAACTGAGCAGGATTATTCATTATAAGCTTCTGGCTGCTTAAGCTTTCGGTTCCCTTTTGCCCTGTCTGAGTCAATTTTCCTGCTGTTCAGGACCCACAGTGGTATTTTGTGGCAGCCTACATTAGAGATACCTGAGCTAGCTGGAGAGCTGCACTGGATCTGCCCTTTGGCTCTGGCAAAAGCAATCCTTCTGGTCTTTTGAAAATGTTACATCATGGACCAATCGTGTTTTTCATAAGCCATGTTTTGCCCATCTACTCTGACAGCTAATATTGTTAACACTAAATTATGCAGGTCTTTGATCACTCTTGTATAGCATAAATGAGTATGCAGGTTTGAAAGTTATTAGACATATGAGAATGGCTAATATTGGGTCTTCTTCAGATTGTCTGGGGATGTCCTTAAGTTTCATCCATCTCTGATAGTCCTCTATCACAATCCCATATAGCCTCCAATACTGCTGTCTTGGAAGAAACTGAATCGAAAGACTACCCTCAGCAGGAAGTTAAGACTTTAGTGAACACTTTTGTGACCTGACTTTGCAACCTGTCCCCATGCTGAACTCCTCTGGTTGATGAGACTTCAGGGTTTTGAAATGAAAATCCAGCTGGATCCACAGATCTACTACAACACAGGTGCAGATGTGAGGGGGTTTCAGTGAATTGTGTCAGGGTTTATCCAGCTTCCTTGTCTGTCTGGATTTGTTTTCAGGCATTTATGGATTCTTTTCATTCCCAGACAATTTCTCCAATCTTTCCAAAATGCAATTAGTGAAGTTTTTAGCAAGTGTGCCTGCAACCTAAGAGAAAGCAAATTTGAAACAAGGGACAAGTGCTTCCCTTGCTGGCTAGGATGGCAAGCTGTGTATTCCTAATATACTGCCTCTGTTGAAAAGTATAGAAAAGTACTCACAAACTATATTTGGATACATAAAATGGTTTAATTTAAATCTTCTTCCTACATGGTTAGCTGCTTTGACCCTAATACATCAATCTTGTCCATACCAGCGCTTCCTTCTTTGCTCCAGAGCAGCACCTGAATGAGAGCCCAAGCAAAGGATGCTAAGTTACTTTCATGTATTGGCACAGAAAAGGTATTTGTTTTACCTTCTAGCAGGACCTCACTTCCAGGAGGGTTAATGAATGACTGCATCATAATTCATTTTGATTCTTTGTTTCTTCCCCTTATTCTGACACCCATATGTTTATTTTCATAAATGCAGGGATGCACATAGTTAACTTGGAGATAGATAGATAGATAGATAGACAGATAGATAGATACAATGGAATATACTTCTTCTGAAAAGCAGAAAAAAAAAACCAACCCGTTTGGATGCATAGAAATGCAGTCTGAAACTGCTTTCATAACACAGCCTCTCCCACCCCACCTCAAAACCCCAAATTACTTATTCTGCTCAACCATGAGGCACAGAGAAAAGAAGAAAGATCAAGGTATTTTAGGCAGGGAACTTGAAGCCAAAAGATACTAAAAAAGGAGTGAATAACTCAGTTAACTCTTATTTAAGTAACATTGGTAGATGTCCTCTGAGTGACCTCCACAAAGCTTTGCAGAGGCATCCTTTTATGCTCTTCTATAAGACTAAAGCTAACTTCCACAGCTTTAAATCTTCTCTTCCACAGATGCCATATGCTGTCATTCTTGATACGTATAAAAGAGAGCTGATTAGAGAGCCACCTTGAAGACATGACTTTACTGAGTCATCCAATTTTGAAGATACATAAAATTGTTGCTGGTTTCTGGGCATTTCTCCTGAAAGGGTGAATGAACAGATTAGGCTGAAACTGTCACTGGCTTTTTATTGCCCACAGAACCAGCCATCGCCTCCAGCAAGAAGATAGAGAAGAAATGCTGCAGGCAGCTCTATTATACCAAAGAGATTATGCAGGATTTGTCTGGCGTTGAATCACTGGCTTGTGTAAACACCAGATGTAAGTGAAATGCAGTATCTTAACTAAAATGCTGTGTTTGGCCAGCAAAAGCCAAATATATTACGAAAGATAATGCTACCGTTACCTGTGTTTGGGTTATGTACCTGTAAGCATCCTCCCTTGTCTCGCCCGGCTGTGCCAGGGGCTGCTCTCATACACAGGAGCAGGTCCAGTGCCATGAAAGGGTGCTGTTGAGGTCTCCACACATGCCTTGCTCTTAGGTGGGCTCACAGGCAATGTTTCTTGACATCTGCAGAGTTTAGGTCTTGCTGCTTGATGCTCAGAATAAGCACCTGGGCACCAGCAGCCTCCTTCTTCTCGCCCTAGTGCCTGAGCATCTGTCCTTTGGGACAGGGTGTCCTGGCTCAAAGCTCCCCAGGGGGAGGCACACATGGAGTCTTATTCTGTCCAGAGGGAAGATGTGGCCATGGCCTGCTGGGAGGAATGTGGGGGAAGAGTGCAAGCATTTAAATTGCAGGGACACAGCCCATGGGGTCAGTACCTGCCATTCTGTCCTCTAATGGCAGCCAATTCAATTTGCTAACAGATGCAGGAAAAGGGCAGAAAGCTGTTGGCACAGGGTTCTTGCCTTCCCAACCCTATCTTCTCCTAGCCACTGCTGTCCCCAGACCCAGGGAAAGCCACCACACATTGTGTGTCCAAGTGAGTGCAGGAGATGGGTCCATGCAGGAGAGTTCTTGCTTGGTGGCCAAAGGAGCTGGAGGTAGGTGTTCCTCCTGAAGGTGTTGCCTGGGGCACCTTCCCACAGCCCTCCACAAGCATGCATCTAACGAAGAAGCATGGCTTTAGATGTAGTCATTCAAGGTGCTGAACCCTGAAACAGCAAAGTACTGGGTGATAAATGTGGAGTCAACAGGGCTTTTTAGATGTTTATGGTAAACACAGTCCTGGGGTATGAAGAGGATATACACATGTATACACAAAGACAGCATACACCCCATAAAACTTTTCATAGTCTCACAGCAAGCACGCGCCTGAACCGAGAACTGGACTTGCTCTTGCAAGACCTTGCCTTGGATTTTGCTCCTGGGAAGGGCAATAGAACATTTTCTTTTCTTCTTCCAGCTCTTGGAAGAACTGCATTATAAAAACACTCCTTAAGGGTTTGCAGAAGAGGATGGTGAAAGTAATGTGCTGGTGACAGTAATACCCTGCAGATCTGCTGTGATGAGGGGATTGACAAGAAGGGTTGCGGGTGTATCTGCATGGGGTGGCCAACTGGCCAACAGCAGAATAAACTGTAGTACAAAGTCTGCACTAGAAGAAATCATTCTACGAACAAAAATATGACTATGTCAGGTATATTCAAGTATAAAGGCTGGTGCTACAAGGGTCAGCTTGTGCAGAGACTGCACTGGCAGGGAATTAGTGATACATGACAGTCTTATAGATTAAGTTATAGAACCAAAGTAAAAGACTTCTGAAAACCGAGCTAGCTTTGCATTTTATGTCCTGCCTAGCTAGGGTAGAGTATCTTGTTCCCTCCAGCCTGGCTGCTTTTCCTGCTCTGCTGTTATCACAGCCAGCGATGCAATCGGGGGCTGCTTGGTCTCCCTTTGCAGCAGCCAGATGCAGCTCCTCATCTGGCAGGGGAGAAGGACGAGTAGTGCTTCAGGCTCAGCATGGTGCCTGCTTCATCCACAAAGTGCAGCAATTGAGGACAAGGTCTGAGGTTTTCCAATGCTGTTCTGCTACGACAAAAATAAATCAATTAGCTGACCGAAAAAATGTGACAGAGGTACAAAGTGCTAAAATGTGCTCCTTCTCAGTTAAAGTACATTGTTATGGGAAGTCATCAACCCTGCTGCAGAAGAGCTGAAAGTATCTTGATGCTTTATTAAGCCAATGACAAAATTCAAGGTACCTGTTTAAGTTCCCAGCTTTACTTAAGCCATCTGGGATCTGCACAAGCCATCTGATAACAGGTTTGCACCAGTGGTCTGTTAAATGAACTTTATTAACCTCACACTCTGTAACAGTGAGTAGCTTTATGCAGCTTTCTCTTTCTATCATGCGGTTCGCTGAATTACCCAATATCCAAGAAAACCAGTGTCCTCTGAGGCTGGAAATGGCTGGAGAGTGTAGTTCTGATCACAGTGATCTTGAGTCTGAGCTCTTTAAATTAATCCCCTGTTCCTTCTGGCCTCTTTAAGAAGGGAAGGTTTGCAACTTTCCTTTTTATTACCGTGGCACCACATAGCGAGGAATGAGCTTGCTTTTCCATTACAAAGCACTTTTTCATTTCTCAGCATGCTGAAGCCTGGTGCACAATGCTAACCCAAGGTGCAGGAAGTTTTTTTAGCAGCTTAAAGCAAATTAAGCTTTCTTTGAGTCTGGGGAGCAAACAGGGTTGTTTGTTTCTGAGGGGAAAAACTGGGTGGTTTTAGCTGGAGCCTGGCAAAATAGTGCATATAGAGAGCCAGGAAAGCCAGGTTGTTTTGCAGGCTCTAAATATACTCTTTCCCCTTACTCTGACTAAGGTTTTATTTTTAAAAACAGACAAGATTCCAGCAATCTCTTAGTTCTTGCTTTGAGTAAGTTCCCTCTTTCGTTCATGTACTCTGTTTGCCTCTGCTGTTTTCCCTATTTTGCTTTGCCAGTTCAACACTGAATACACATCCCATGTCCTAGATTTATCAGCACAGGAAGTGATCACTCCTGTTCCCACTGCAAGCAGCCTCTTTGGGTCACCCTTCACACGACACCCTTCACACGATGTGATCACAAGCAACATAAGTCTAATCCCTGCGTGATTTCAAGGGAATATAGAGAAGGCCAATACCGGTCTTGCAGTAACTTTACCAAAACATATTCCTGTCCTGTGAAACAATGTCACCATAATGAGGATCCAAGGCAATTACTTCCGAGCTCACCTTCCTTCCTTCTTAGGTCCCCCAGAGAAGTAGCTCTCATTCCCCAAAGAGGGAGTGGGCTTTTCTCTCCTCTTTCGCTTCTACTGAGAAAATGTTAATATCACCATTGCTAATATCATATTCTTTATGGTCAGTTGCCTCTGTTTTATTTGTAAGGTATTCCGAGATGCCTGAATAAGTCAGAAATACCCTCCAGCTATAAGCCAGGCTTGAGGAACATTGATTGAGTGAACCGAAGTCATTAGAGAAAATAAACAGTGCAAAGCAAGATATATGAATGTATAAACCTACACTGCCTCTTTGCCCATTTAAAGATCACAATGTAACATAGATCTATGATCTCTAGTTTAATTTTGACTTAAATTGGTTGCTGACTGTGTATCAAATGTTATTTTCTTACAAAAATTATGTATTACATAGAGCTGGGGTTTTTAAATAAATGCACATCTAGTTCCCCTTAAAACACAGACAGGATTAGCAGAAGCATGAGGGGTTTTTTTGCTTTTATAACACCAATACAACAGCAGAATTGCCCAAATCTGCCATTTCTGTGCTGCCATTTCTGTGTTGCCTCCTCCTAATGGCAAAATCATGTACGCCAATCTGTGCAATGAGCATTATGAACACTGTATTAATTTAGAGCAACCCTCAAAAACTAAAGTAAGACAAAATCCACGTGGAAAAATATTTTTAACAATATAAAAGTCCCTTCTCCCTCAAACAAGAACATGGGAAAAAAGTCACCCTCCTATAAGGTTAACCCTTTGTGTTCCTTGGAGCCCGAAGACCTCAAAGCAATCTGCCAGGGGAAGTTTTCATCAGTGTGTGCTTCATCCTCATTTAACAGTGGGAGGAAGCTGATACAGCCCATCTGTTTCATTTTTGAGGTACAGAGCTTAGGAAGCTGATTTGCCATGTGGAATTTGATGCGCAGAATGACAATGTCAGGAAGAGAGCTCAGGTTGTGTGTGTGCACTGCTCTGCTCTCGCAGGCAGCCCATTTCCTTTGGTGCATCTGGTACAGACAAGTAGCTACATAAATAGCCTTGCAGCAGCTCTGGTGCTCTGACTAGCACATTATTCAATCCCCTGAAAGAAAGTAATGCTGTGTATAGTTACAGTTATAGTTAGTATAACCGTCCCATAGGAGAAATAATGTCCAACAACTTGCAGCCCCATTTTTCAGTCCCAAAGACTTCATGCCTCAGTCTAATTCTTTTAACTAATGGCACCACATTTGCTACCTGAAGGGCCTCTTGCGACATCATCTCTGAGTCCTGTTAATAGTTCTTGTGTCACTAAAACCACACTGAACACACAACAGTGACAAGAATAAACTGAAGAGTTTCCCCTAATTTTTCTGGGCAGACTTTGCTTTTGATACAAACAGAAAGCTCTCAGTTGTGGCCACAGCATAGAGGTTGTGTTATGCAACTGCCTCTCTTGATGGCACAATCAATCAGCTTTGCAGGGACACTTCATGAGCATCCTGCTGTGTGCATCTTTAGAAGGATGAGAACTTTGGCTGAATACAGCAAAGATGGTGGAAGTAAAGACTTGAATAAAACCTTCAAAACGCCTATAAAGCCAGTTTCTCAATTTAATAAAAGCTAATCCTCTTCCTTCATTGCACAAACTTCCTAGCTCTAAAAGCCAAGTAAAAAATGCTGTAATTGTATAATACAGAGAATGGAATACATTTAGTGTCCACAGCAGTGATAAATTCCTATTTAAGAAAACAACAAGAAACCGTGGTATGTTTTCGTGGCTGTATATTACCTACTGTACTGTTAAAGGTTGCAGCCAGAGCAAAAAACGCCCTGTCTTTAGAGTCAAGATATCTGCTAGAAATTAGTCCAATGGATTGAGACAATGGGAAAATCTCTAAGATCATACTGGAAATTCCCCACAGGGATCCCTGTTTTGTACTGACCTGGACTTTAACCTTTCTTTATCAGTGCTGGCAGCCTATGCTAAGACACCTTTTGTAGAGAAAAACCTTTTCCTTCTAACCACCTGTCATATTGCTGGAGTTTTAATGAACAGGATCAAGTGGAGGTAGACCAACTGCCTCAAACAACCCGAGGGCAATCCGTAACATCATACGAAACCTTAAAGTGCACCAAACCCCAAAGCTGCTGAGATATTTCAGGCTTGCTTCTTGCTGAAGCCTGGGGTTTGTTGTTCTGTATTACCTCATGCGAGTTTTGTTTCCTATGTGCTTCCCCAAACTGGCCAGATCTTTGTGCAACAGAGCTGGAGCCCGCCCACAGAGGAGAACAGGCGCTGCAAGTAGACATTGCTTCAGCACTCGCCAGTCTGAGAGCTGCTGTGGTTAAAGGATCAGGGCTGAAGGCAGAAAGTAGCCGTGTTCACTACAAACAAGTGATGTTTCACACAAAACCAGGAGCTAACAGAGATGAGCTCTTTATCCACCAGGTCAGGCTGTGCAGGAAGGGAGACAGAGGTGTCTCTGTGGCCACGTCCTCAGGGTGCTGTGAGATGAAGCAGGGGAGGATCTGAGCCAAGGGAAAGAGCTGGGACCCGGCCACAGTGAACTGCTACACACCCTTTTGTCACAGAAGGTAACCAGGCATCCGGAGCAAAACTGAGCACTGGAAAATCTCCCTCTGGCTGCTGCAGAAGCCTCCATTTAGAGAGCTCCCCAGGGCCATCAGGAGGATCTGCATGGGTTTGGCTGCTCCATGGACAGAGCTCTGCCCTGACTGCATGCAGCCACCCTGAGCATGCCTAGACAGGGAACATAAGCATCTGGTCACCCCTGGGGACTGAGAGGCTTCGAGGCAAAACTAAAGCATTTGGAAATGGTGTTAGAAACAAAGCAAGCCAAAAATATCCCTCCAGGTCCTGCTTATTAAAGCTTTAAGGCTGGCGAGAGTCGTCATGATGAGCTCTCCCCATCTCCTCCTCCACTTACATTTATCTTTTTGTCAGGTCTTCTTGTATCCGGACAACAACAAACGCACCAGCAGATTAAAGCACATTTCCCCAGCCTGCCTAGGAACGACAGCAAGTCCGGTCATTTACCCAATCCAGATACTGTATTATTTTGCCAAGGTTTTTCCAGACCCCACTTAACACCTTCAAAACCCCCACTTCTCAGCCTGCACCATAGCTAGGCAGTAGTTGCTATTCTTAAATGCAAGCTTGTCAAAGCTGAGCACAGCAGGTATTAATAACCAGCTGCTGCTTCTCTTCTCAAGCAGAGCAACGAGAACCTGCTGAGGGTCTGTTTACATGATTCTTAAAAAGCAAAGTTCTTTCTCCCCAGAAGCATTATTGATTTAATTGAAGAACTCCCCTGAGGGAGGGGGTTGCTTGCAGGAAGGTTACAGCCTGTTAGGAAAAAATTATCTCTATCAATTGTCAGCTCTTTAACCTAATGATGACAATCTTGAATAGCCTGCTCCACTCTGCAAAATTACATACAGCACTTAATTAGATTAATTAGCAAAATAGAGTTATCATAAAGAGTCTGGTTCTATATCGCAGCGCCAGAAAGGAAGGTGGGGAAAAAGAGTGCAAGTTAGTCTGAATGAAACCTGTCACTCATTAAACAGTAACTGGTAACTGCTGTGCTTTCGTTACTGGAGATTTGTTTTCATGTCTGTTCCAAAAGCTGGAAACTGAGCTCAAAACCTTTTTTTTTTATTATTTCCTTTTAATAGATACTTGCAATGAATACAGTTTAGGATTGTTTGCTGCTGTCTTTCCAAAGGGGAGTTTCAGTACTATGAATCTGTCCTTAAACTAAGAAGACAGTTGCTGTAAAGGCAAGGAGGTGGCTAGGTCAGGTTTCTCAGAGTCCTAGCACTGTGCAAGCACAAGCTTTACCAATTTCTTCAGAGCAAACCATACTTTAAGAAAAAAGCCAACAAAGTGCATAAATTGATGGTCTTTGCCAAGCCCAAGACTTGTGAGACTCAAAGAATGATGTTTTGTGGGTTTGCAGTAGACAGCAAAGTGAGTCAGTGCTGTGTTTCGTATTTCCTGCTGAGGAGCATCGACACTCACATGATGTTCAGCAAGAAAACCCAAGCCCAGCTCTGTGCTTTGTTTACTGAGCATAAATGCCTGTTTCACACTGAAAATGACATCTGCTGTCACTGTGTCTATCAGATGTCCCAGGGTTATACAACACTACTTCATCCAGTCATCATCAAGTCCAACCATTGCCCCAGGACTGCCAAGACCACCACTAAAGCATATCACTGGGGTACCCTTAAGTAAAAAGGGTGGATTTGGATCCCTCTCTTCATGTAGAAATATTGATGGAATTGTTCAGAAACTTTCTGAACCTTTGACTTTGCTCCCAATACAGTGTGGTAAGCAGAGAATGTATCCAAGACAGAAAGGCCAGAAGACTGGTAGTATTCTAATGGAGTAAAGACAGAGACTGCACAACCACTGCACTCCTGGAAAAAAAGACAAGATACATAACTTACACTGGTCAAAACTAGGCAGGAGGCTGAAAAGTAGGGGAGAAATCAATGTGTAATGACTTAAAAGTTTTCAATAAAGTGATTTTGCTAACCAAGATGTCAAGTAAGCTTAACTTCCAATTTGATGAGATTATAACAATAATTTTGTGCTGATATTTCATTTTCAATTTAAAATAATTAAAATTACCTAAAATTAACTTCTTAATATTAATGTGTAACTAATATGAAGACACCATCTTCAAGAAGCATTTCTAGTGCAGTGCCGTGCAGTGCCTGACAGTTGCTTTCAATTTCTTTATACTGATCTGAAAACAAGAAACATAATTCAGGGTACAATGTACGGAGGACGCATATTATCAAAGTGTAAATGTAAGCGAGGTGAAGTTATTCGTACAGATGGATTTGCATCACTTGACTACATGACAGCATTAAACACATTCAGGAAAGAAGAAATGTGTGACTAGCAATGGAAGCCCATGTGATGTATCTATCACCAGGAGGGATCATGTCTCTGTCATTCCTGAAATGCTATAAATATTTTCATAGTGTCAACACCAGAATTTATGCTGAGAGATCAAAAGAGATTAGCAAAGAAAGCAGAAGAATGACTTGAGGTCTTGCCAATGCACTTCAGTGAGATACTTCAATCTGATGCATGTTATAATTTAAATTTCAGCATGTTTAGACTACAAGGAAGATTTGTGATTATAGTGGGATCTGTTATCTGGTGAATGAGTGAAAGCTCAAGGCAGACAAACTGAAACTGGAAATTAAGTACAAGCTTTACCATGAGAAAAATTAGCTTTTGAAAAACATAGCCTATAAAAATGGTTTCATTTTTAATTTGCAGCATTTTATAGCTCTTAAGAAGGAAGGGATCTGGAGTAAAGACCTGCTGCAGGTGAAGGATTGAGGCAGGAGACGTGAATTGAACTGGTGGTTGTTACTGCTGTTAGGCAGACTAAATTATCTGAAGTGTTTCCACCCAGAAACCAGTCTGAATACCTCTTTTTCTCATGTGTTGAAAAGGTTTTTGTCAGAAATCTTCAGTAAAGTGGATCGGAGACCAACTCGAGCCTGTGCTGTGGCGTCCCTCATGCTGAGGAGATGGGGCTGCAATGTTTCTTCTAGTTCCCTGCAGAGGTCAGCGAGATCATAAATTCAGCTGCATGGCAACTTTCAGGAAAGCTTGCAAGAGTATTATAAATAAGTGCAGGCAAACCAACCAAGATAAAGTTAGAAACAACCTCAGCCTGGACCACAGACTAATATTTACACAAAATATGTGGAGAAATTGGAATATAAATAGCTGTCAGTGGCTAAAGTCAGGATGTTTTACATGAGTAAAGCACCCCAGGGAAGACATCTGATGGTTATTTGTATCATGACTGACATTTTCAAAGACGAGGTCCCAGAAGTGCAGCCCAACAGACTTTGATTTTTAGTGGTGCAGCTCTATTTTGTGAATTTTGGCCTACCTACAGGTATTCCCAGCAGCACTGATGACATCCATTCAGCCCAGGTTTTGCTCACCTGGAGCTGAGTGCCTTCAAAACAGCGCTTGAGATCTGTCACTAAGAGCAGCATAATGTTTAGTTTTGTTGAAGTATCCTCAGAGAGAAAACCCACAGCTTTGCCACAGGGTAGCTAGAAATAGATTGTGGTGTACCCCAAGTAACATGTTACACATAAACCATACAGAGCCTTCCTGCCAGATCCCAGGAAACCAGCACACCTCTGCTGAGTCCCACAGGCTGTTAGCCATGTGTTCAGCTGGGCTCAAGAACTCAGTGCAGCTTGAGGTCTACAAAAATATATTTCTCTCTCAAAATATTCCAGGTCAGGCCAGCCTCAGCTTTCCTCCAAACATCCTGAGATCTCATTTCTCTTCTGGATTACACGGCACCAAACAACTCTTCTATTTGCAGTTTGCTTCCTCAGGGAAGCAATTTGGAGGCTGAGGTCAGTTCTCCTAAAGGTGTGCAAATCTTTTGACTGGCAGAAGGATAGAGATCCCTTCTATACAAATTGGATTTGTCTCCCTTAAAATTTGGCAAGAACAAACATTACACTACTTGAAAAAAATCTATTTCTTAGAATTGTATTTCTTAGAAATGTCTTGGCGACTTTTTGCAGGACAAAGCCATTTGATTTGAGAGCTTTCCATTCTCAGTAAAAGAACAAGCAGTAAAGCCATCTCTGGTATGAGCATTTGATACAGGCCTCTGGAGACAGCCAGTTCTGCAATGAGCTGACTTAGACACTGAAACTAAGAAGAACCTGCACTGGATTTCACCTCAAAATGCCTCTGCTGCACCTGATAGGGGAAAAATCCATGCACAAGGTCTGCTTTATGATGCTGCATATGTCCCTGCACAGATTTATATACTAGAAGCTCCTTTTGTTAGGGACTCTAAGTTGAAGACCCAATGTCCTCTTCCTTAGTCAGTGCTGTGTGTCAGCATCTGTTTTGGCAGAACAAGCCCAAGGCAAGCATTCCAGCAATCAAGACAACCATTGCTGCCACTCTTTTTGATTTATTGTACTTTTCTATTATGAGCTCTTCAGTTACTGAGTCCTCTCTGTCCGGCTGCACGGTCAACCTGCAGTATAGGATGAATGCGGTTGTGTTGGTCACATATGTACCCAAGAGCATAAAAGGCCTGGTGAAAGACAGTTAGGTTACATGTATGGGTCAACATTAAGCCAAAACCTGTTGCATTGGTGGGAGAGTGCATTCACACCTGGTGTGGAGTACGTGAGAGTCAAACAACTTGCAAAATGAATGTCTGACCCCCTAACTGCGTTACCAAAAGGGAAAGACCTGACCATGCTCCTGCCCTGCTCTCCACTTGGTCACTCCATGTTTGCATTGCACAAGGGAGCAGCTTCTGTGTTGGGGTTGGGTTTGGGCTGCTTGCCTGCCTGCCCACTGCCGCGACGTGAGGATGTGAAGCACTGCAGGGAAAGCGGTTAATGAAATCAGCACACACCGTTTCTCAGTCATTTAAAATATTCTCACTTGTGTCAGGTTTCATTTTACAAACCCCTCGTGTTGTGTCTGAAACCGGTTGGCAGTTTGAAGCTTTTGAGAACAGTTTCACAATGGAACATCCAGTATGTGGTAATAGGTCTTTACAATACCAGACCAGTGTTTCGTACTTCATCCCTTTAGATCTTCCAGCTGCATTTGAATTTAACTTTGTTTTTGGTGCAAGCATGCTTCCAACTCCTGATTGCCTCAGCATGCTACAAACCACTGGAAAAGACTGAGCTTGTGTTTGCAGTTCAACTGGCTACAACAATTTACTTGAGAAATAATTGGCTGCAGCCCATTTTGTCATCTTTCCTGCTTCTTCTGCAATGTTAGAGCTCTTTCAGTCATAGAAGAGCTGTGCGCATGAGAAGAAGAACAAAGTCCCACTGCTGAGACATTTAAATGCCATAAAATATCATAACATCAGATAAGCTTCAAGATCTTAAAAAAGGATTAAAAGTGCAGAGAGTTTATTGGATGCTGACATGCAGTTAATAGCACTTCTGCATGCAATGACTTTACACAGTGTTCCTGTGCAGTTTTAAATGTCATGTAAGTGTATAAATTCCATTCAAACATAACCTTTATTATGAGAGCATCAACAACAGAAAAATCTAATTAAAGGATAAAAGGCTTGGTGGAAACACGACTTTTCATATCTAATTGGCAATGAATTAATAGAATTCTATGAAGAATACTATTTCAGAGGAGGACTGACAGAGAGGAAACCCTGCCTTCTACCACACGGTTTAATGGAAGCTCTTCCTCTCTTCAGCAACCCATCCTCTTCCTTTGTAGTCCTGAGTGAATTATTATTCCACGTGGCTGCATCAAGATACACGAAAACAGCAGCTGAACCTTTGAAATCCCCCCGTTTTGTTCAGTTTGAATCATCTGCACTGGGACATTTGCCACCTTGCCACTGTCTATTAGACCCAAGCCCGTGGCTGATGAATTACAGCTCTGTCAATCGTCCTGTCTAGCAAATTGCCAGCGTATGAGAAGGAACCCAATATGATCATCAGCATTACAGAGCACTACGGACAAAGTAATAGCAGGCTACATTTCCCTCATTTAGTGCCTACCCCAGAAAACTAGGCCATGGTGTCCTTCAAACCATAATGAGAATTACTATTGAGAGGACTGTCAATCTACATAACAGAAGAAACGAGGCCTGACAGTTCAGAAAATTGGGGATAAGTACAGTAGCAGAACCAATTACTGCAAAAGGATTCTCTTTTTTTGGCCATACTCAGCCGGAAACAACTAGAAATTACCCAGGCCAAATCTGTTGCCTAATTTTGATAATATATGCTTATCTGTATGTAGCTGTGGATTTTGGCTGAGAAGACTTAGAATGTGATAAAGTTCCACTTAGAGTTTGTCTTTCTGTAAATCATAGTTAAGTCCAAGGTATGAACACGCCACATCACACTGCAGATGGACAATCAGGATAGCTCTCTTCCCTTTCTGCTTTATTATACCCCTATAGAATCATATAAGAATACTTTTCATCTTTTTCTTTGCATTTTCAAACATCACTTGTTTTTCTTCTAAAATAAGTCAGATACTTAGAAATGATAATTTCTAATGATAAGTCAGAAATGATTGCTCTTCCCTCCAGACTAATTGAAGTTATAACAGGTCATTTGATACACGTAGACTGAGAGTCCTCACTGACAGTGAGAACAAAAACTCAGAAGGATGTCTGAAGAGCACCACTTTTTCAAGTGCCTTTCCGTGTGACCCCTTGCTCCTGAATACTGCAGGGTTCCCTCACCCTTGTTTCAGAAGTGCTTCCACTGTCTGCTCCGGACCCTTTCTTTCTCAGATCTTGCCAAACAGCCCTTCCTACAGCTGACAATGCTGTGGCCGCTGGGTCCTGTAGCTCATCAAGCTGAAGGCCTTTATAGCTGCAACTCTTTCAGCTTGCCTTGAAACTGCTCTGTGGGGCAGTCTGAGCCCTGCTGCAGCCCCTGCCAGGTCAGTGGCTATCATGGGAGGAGAGGGCAGCTATTGCCAGTGATGGAGGCAGCAGGTTTGGAAGCTGTCAGCACTGGGAAAAAGAGTGTGACAAAATCACATTTCTGGGCTCCCTGAGAAGAGTCTGTCAGAGTATCACAAGTAAAGCTATGCCAGCTGCCGCCTTAGTATGCTAAGGGTAAGGGCCTTTCTGTTACAGGTAGCCAGTGGCAAACAGCTGAAGTATCACAGGCCTAAGCAAGAGAAACAGATTTTAATAAATAATAAAAGGTGTATTTTTTTTTTCTGAGCATCATCACATGAGCTGAGAAATGAGGACTTTGGAAGCATACCTTGATGTCCCCCGCTTGGTGCCTTTCATTCATTGCTGCTGTCCTGGGCCTTTCAAAATGGCTCTATAGCTTTATGTAGCAGCCATCAGCAGTCCTGCTAAGCTAAAGATGTCTCTTGATATAAGGTATTTCATGGATACCTTGCTACACCACTGGGAAACTCATTTAGATATACAACCTGGTTTCTCCATTCCATTTTATACTCGGGGCTTGTGCTACTTGTTGTGATCGTGTGGCTCTGAATAGGTCTGAAATCTGCATCTAGTCCTTCATAGTGTCAGTAATGCTGGGAGGGGAAGGGTTATTTTTAACATTTTTGTGGCACAATAATGCTCCTTGGAAGTCATGTGCCCTAAACATATAGCAGAAATATTTCCATATTTACTCAAAATCACAGGAATTATCATGTGGCTTTAAATGCATGATCTACTGTTGGCAGCTAGTGTTGGCCATTGACCTGTCCCAGTTGTTTCAGTAGATACCTCAAAGTTCCATCAATCATTATGAAATAGAGATTATTTTAGGCCCCAATGTATGACATTTAATCATCCCTTGTTTCGTGCAACACCCTGAACTCACAGATTCTGTATAAACTGCAAGGTATCTTTCTTGAGCTCACTGAGTAAGTCAGCCTGAATGAAATTCTGTGGCTGTGACTACTAGCTACCATAAAGCGAAAGCATTGACCTTTATGGGTTTCTGCATTCTGCAGCCTTTTATTTTATTACAGGGTCTCACCATTTATCTACTTTATCTGTATATGAAACAGGTTCAGGAAAACCTAAACCCAGTAATATCTGAATATCAAATACAGCCATTCTTACAGTGCTATAGGTACTATTACTTGCAGCACAAGATCATAAGACAATTTTAATCTGGCTCTCCTCATGAAAAGTCTATGAACAGGATCTTCATTGCAGGGATCTGATTTTCAGAGATATTCAGCACTTGGGGGAATTGCATCAACATCATTTGCATGTTATATACTTAGGAAATTTGCAAAAGCTGCAGTTCCATTGGTGCTCATTACAGTGTTACTTATTAACTGTCTTTCTAGGTTATATCTGAACAAGAAAGTAAGTATGTGAAAAATACATCACTGCTAGGAAACTGGACTGAGGATGTCTTTTTCTATGTTGATTATGAAAACAGTGGCAGTGATTGATTTTAGAGCATACAGTGCTCCAAGCTGTGCTCCTGTATCTTCACCAGTACAGGTGCATGTTATCTTTCCAGGGTCCTACTCCTAGGATCATACTGCTTTCAGTAATGTGGCTATAGTAGGCAAAGCATATAATTGTGCTTCTGATTAGCTTGAAACACACTGTTCGTATCTGATCATTGTTCTTGCAGTTTTCCTCTGGGCTTTGAGCTGTGGCAGAGATTTTATGTGGGTAGAAAATGCCATTTTTCTTTTGCCAGAATTCTTCTGGGGAAGATGCTGTCAGAGTGCTCCATCACATGGGATGGATCATCACTTGCAGAGAATTATCTCTAATACAAAATTGAGTTTTTATCTTGAACTGACATGTCTGAGAAGTCTCACCTGTGACATGGGGGAGGGGAAGGAGCTGGATTTAGTAGCTAATTCCTCCTCCAGGACTGAATATATCCTATCTCTCATACCCAGTTCTGTCCTATATCTTGTAACTGCTGCACCCTCCCCTTTCTGAGCCAACAAGTCTCCTCAGTTAACACTGTCACCAGCGCAGCCTCCTCCACTGTTAAGCTGCGCTCACATTATAGTGACCGTATCATTTCAGTACAAACCAGTCCAAAACTGTTGTGACAGTGCTGACATCACTACTGCCTTTCATGCACTCAGGCTCTTACTGTTCCTGAGCTATTCAGCTGTTAACATAATTTTGGAAAGAGTGCTGGAAAAATACCGTTAGCAATCGATACAACTCTCTCCAAGCAAATAAACTTTGAATGCTGGTTCTGAATCAAGGCTCAGGAAAAAGATGGGAGCAAAGAGTAAACTGTATGGTTCTGTAAAACTGTGTGCAAGTAAACGTAAGCACAAAACACCGCATCCTAGAGAAGGACGTTCAGGAAATGCTGTTTATAGTCTCTTTTGCTTACTGCTCCCTGTCACAGGCACAAGACTCTCTGAAATGCAGGGACAGCCATTAGTCTCCTGGAAAGCTCCCTGCTCACCTCCACAGACTCCTGGAGGTGACATTATTTCTCCAAGACAAAAATTCTGCCTTTAAGTAATCCTGGCACAAGCAGAGGCACCAGGACATTACATAGAAAGATATTAGAAGATTTTGTTACATATTCAGACTTGAGAAATTACGTAATTATTTGGTTAAAGACAATCCAAAATCACAGCAGGTATCATCAGTTCTGGAATGCGGGACAGAGACTGAGACCTACAGCTGAATCCTAGGGCTTTTTCTACGATTTCTGTGAGGGTTTTTTTGATCCATAGCATAATGTCTGAGATAAAGAGCAGAGCTCATGCTGTGAGCCACAGCATAAAGCCCATATTTTAAGAGTGTAACAAAATCTTCTTTTACTCTCTTACTAGACAGGAAAACTATTGAACTCCCCAGGCCCTGGGACCCCACACAGACATGTTTAGTTTGTAATCAACTGATAGGATTTGCATTTCAGCTTACAATCAACTGATAGGCTTTCTGTTTCAAAATCCTCTTAACCAATCAGTAGCACATTTGAGTATGTCTGCTAAGTACATGACACTGAAAAACTATGCACTTTGTAAAATAGCACATCAATGCACTTTGTAAAATAGCATCTAGTGAAACTTAATGTACGTTGCATTCAAACACAGAGCGCTGCCTTCCCTCCATGCACTATTTATATATGTCAGTTTATTTCACTCCTCACCGCCTCATGGGGGGTTATTTTTCCCCTGCACTTACACAGTATGTTTCTTCTGCTACTTCAAAAAGTGGTAGGTGTCATTTCCTCCAATTTATCAATGGAGGAAGCCGAGGGCTAGAGAACAAAGCCCAGGCCTTTGAGTTCCTGCACTGTTTCCTGGCCCTGCTGTTTTCCTTCTCCCAGACAGTCACTAACACACAGGCCAACGCTGCATCCAGCCGAGAAAGCCTTCTGCTCCATCACGTTTATTTCCATGGAAAACAGATAATAAGATATCTAAGCTTATTCAGAAAGCTCTTCTACAGACTGCAGGTGGCTTTGCAAGGCCGGATTGCTTTTGACAAAGCAGGACAGGTTCCTGACAGCTGAATCTCTTGGTTGTACTATTCCCACTACAGCTCAAGCTGTCTCCTTTCATACTACCCTCCCACACCACCTCTCAAACACTCCTCTCCTGATCACACACTCCACCCTCCCTCCCCCTTCCCTCTTCATTTTGGTGTGCTGAAGTGGCACCAAGTGGGAGCTCCTGTGAGCTCAAGTGGCACAAGGACATATGCAAAAGCAGCACACACAGCTGGGCACTGAAAGCTAAATAGGGACTTCAGCGTTCACACCTCACCGCTCTTCCCAGCATTGCTGTCCTCTTCCCTTGACTATTATCTGGTGTGCCAAAGAAACCTTATGCTTGTGTCCCAAGGTACTGGTGACATTTCCAGTACCACTGGGAAGCACCAGGGATCCTGCAGGATGGCACTGGGACCAAGCCATCCTATGGATGCACGTGCTCCTGGGGTAAAACTCTGAATTGCTTTTTTTTCCACACAACCCTGTGCATCTTCCTCCACCTCACCACTGCCTTTAAATACTCAACTGCCTTTCCAACTCAGAAAGGACTACAGTGGATGCTCCCCTATGAGGCCTTGTTGCTGCTCTTGTACTCAAGACCTGTTTCTAATCTTCCTGTTGTGCTTTTTGCTACCCTTCCCTTCCAAAGCCACCCAGAGATGAGAGGTGATGAGTCAGAAAGGGAAGTTTAACAGTGTCCAGAAACAGAAATAACCAGAAAACCTCAAGAGTTTTACTGCCTTTTTCTGATTGAGAACAAACAAGTTGTAATGAATAAAAAGCGTCACATGGGTTAGTTTTGAAAACCACCAAACTGACCTGTCCCACAGCTGCTTTCAAAACACTGAGAGCAAAAGGAATCAAGGGCTGGTAAGAACTGTGGAGATACTGGTTTTAACTGTTCACAAGCATTCAGAAGACTGGAGGCCACTATAGGATGCATGCAGATCTATTAATTTTTAAACCGAGGTGTTAAATGTTCCACTCAGACAGCTTGACTGGTCAGAGTGAGTAGGTGTGAACAGAAAAACTGTGGTGAGATCCACACCCGTAACAGTCAAAAGAAGCAAGCTGGTAACTTCACCAGTTAGTTACAGAACTTTGCTCATGCTATCAAACCCCCATGTGTTAGTCATCCTCCGGCAGCAGCGCTCCAACTGTTACCTGTATGGGTATAAAATGACTTCACAGTGAAGTACATGCCACTGCAAGTGCATACTGTGCCATGCATATGGCTGTATGATTGCCTTCTGCAAATACTGCTCTTTACATTCATTCTGAACCTTCAGTTCACACAAATGTAAACATAGGTAGGCTAAAGCTTAATGAAAGGTTATTATAGCATGCACAGGACATTGAGGAGTTTCCATGGTCTGTGCAGCAAACAATGAATACAGGGAAATCAGTGTTACTGGTAAGACATGCTGTATAAAACTAGGAAATCGTACAAATAGAAGGGAAACTCAAGCAAGAAAAGAGGACTGGGTCCTTTCAGATGAGTTAATTTGATTAGCAGACCAGAGTTTAAATTTTTAGTCATCTTGGAACTCACTTCCATTTTTCACTGCTGGCAACTCTGAATCATCTCCCTCTCTGCTGCTCCAACTTCAAAACAGGAAAAAGTGAATACAGTAACCAGCCATGGAGGCTCACAAAAGTACTCCCATGCTGTACAAAGTAGCTGAAAAGAGGCTTGGCTCATACAGCATCTTTCACCCTGCCTCCATGGGCAAGCTCATGAAATTGTGCCGGGCACCAACCTAGTACTCCTTGTTGCACCAATGTAACATCGTGAAGAGAAGGTAAAGAAATAGAAGACTGGAAACAAAGGGGAAACTTTGCAACACTGCACTTAATTCCTGGTCCTACTGACTTGAGTAGAAGAGTATCACCAACAGCAGAAATGCCTGAACTTCATCAGTAGAGCTTTGCACCCAGCTCTGTTTTGAAGGCTTTTGCTGTTTTGGTGGCCTCAGTAGGCTCAGCACAGCCCCTCAGTTAAGTGCTGCTGGACAAATTACTGTAGCACAGCTGTCTTCCGCAGTTGGCCAGTGAGTTCAGAGGATGGAGGGCATGGTCTTGGGCTCTGCCATTAAATATCCAGGGGCTGCTATGTACCACACCAACCACAACCGATTGGGGTGTGGGAGGAGGGGGAGGTTAAGGCAGGAAGAACGCAGATGAAGCTTAGAGATGCTCCTCTTTCAAACAGGACATTGTTCACCCTATTTCTTGTGTTCAAGAAAAGAACTAACTGTTGGCTACGTGGTTAATCTTGGTTAATCTGCATGTGATTTTCCTTTCCCAGTTACCATTTTCTTTAAAATTGAGCAATATGTTGACTTAAGTCTCCATACATACCCATACTTACTCGCTGATTACAGGATCTGGTGAAGTGATCTTGTGTGCTTCTTCTATACAATCTAAAATAAACCCTGTGAAAAATGGTCTAATAACAAAAGTAAATTGCATCATGGATGCAAGGAACACTTTAAAGAAATACAACTGAGAAAAGTATGTTGATAAAATTGGTTTTGAAATTAGCACCACTGGGTTAACAATAGAGCCTGATACTTTGCTTGCAGGTGCTTATGCTGCATTGTTTAAAAATGCAACACGTAAA
This sequence comes from Coracopsis vasa, assembly GCA_026283785.1. Classification (NCBI taxonomy): domain Eukaryota; kingdom Metazoa; phylum Chordata; class Aves; order Psittaciformes; family Psittacidae; genus Coracopsis; species Coracopsis vasa. Next base: position 35,336 of record JANHGB010052939.1, read on the forward strand.
CTTTCTAAAGGATTTTTAGCACCACATCGTCTTTCAGAGTATCTCCTTGACTTAGTTCGTTTTAAGGCTCTATGGAACAGGATCAGAGTAAGCAGAGTATATATATTGTAGAGTTGAACATACAAAATCTGTCAGCCCTAGCTTATGTGATACTCATTTTTCACTTAATCTTTTTTGCCTTAAAATTAAGAAAAAAAACCCACCAAACTATGTTTAATCCTTCAAATGTTCCCTTACCTCATTCCAGGTTGTAATGTGCTAAATGGAAATATATAAATGCTAAGAATACCCAAGTCATCTATTCTGATAACCTGGTTGGAGAAAGAGGCTCTACAGAAATGCTTCATTTGTGATATAAATTATGTCATTCCATAAATATCATGCAAGCAGTGGTGGGCCAGAACTGGAAATTGAGCCTTACTGACTTTTAGGTCTCTCTGAAGTATAATGCTAACTGTACTGGCATCTTTCAATCAAGACTAAACTCGAAACTAAAATTTCAACAGCCTAGGTTTTGGGTTTCTTGGTAAAGTGAAACTCACCTTGTATATTTATGGCCCATCTGAATTTTGATGTAACACAGTTATTTTTCTGTAGATAAATCTGATAGATTTGGCCCTATTTCATATCGGCTATGGTATGAAGACTGATTTCATACCGTCTCAGAATACAGTTAGCAACATTGAACTTCATGGTGCTTCCCATCAACTTCAGGTGCAATTGAAAGACTTCCAGCTGCTAACATAGAGAAGGACTGTGTAAAAACCAGCGCTGACAGGTGTTTAACACAGGTTCAGTGCTTCATTTTGTACAATACAGGATAGAACTTGCTCCTGGCAAGACTGTAATACTGAGGCATATGATCTGTCACTAGACACAGAAGAGCTTAGCGCCTTCCAAAACTACTCCTAACCCATGCAGTTTGGCATTTGAAAGTGCACGCACAAAATGTGGCATTTACTATGGAAATTGATTTAATCTCCCCCCACACCCCTTCTCATTTTATAATGACTATAAAACAAATTTATTTCTCTATTAGTTTAGATTAAGCTTGAGTACACCGATGTTCTTGGTCAGAGCTCCACTGACGTTTACAGGACGTTATAAATATAAATATAAATATTCATTACAATCTGAATGCAGAAACAGTATCTTGAATTGGTTAAAAAAATAAAGATGAGTGTAGAATGTATGTTTTGAAGACCTCTAATTAAAACAATCCTTTTCAACAGACATCACCATCTTCCCCTTTCCCCCACAACCACACAAAAGCTGCATTTTGATCTCTGTAGAATTTTGTTTTTCTTCAAATTTATTAGCTTCTGTAATTATATAGTCCATTTTATTGTTAAATCAGAAACAGTAAGAGAACACTCTAGGTTGGTATAGTATTTTACAATGAGCATATCAGCTACAATACCTTTACCTAATGTTGTCAGAAAACCAAAACCAAAACAGAACAGCAATATTTTTTCTTTTGTGTTTTTTTGACAAACCTGCTTATTGAGATATCACTTATTCTGTAAGGAAGAAAATACTTGAAAAATAAAAAAGTTAAAATTTAGTTAAAAGCTTTACTTGTCTGGGAGCAATCTCATAAAACCTGTTTTAATATGAGCACTTCACAAAATGAAAAACTATTTACAACATTTTGCTTGCAGTTTGGTCACATTATCTACACACATTTGCAGAAGATCTTAGGCAAAATAGGTATGTATCTTCTGACATAGGCTATCAGATTGATTGCACATTTTCCTTTTATGTAATGGCTCTCCTATAGTGCACTGAAGTCAGTGATCACTGTCTAATTACATTCTCATTTTAATTTATGGCTCAACAATAAAATGAATACCACTTCAAACCCAAATATCTGAGCTGCTGAATTACATCTAGTGTGAAACATGTGGCTTCTACTTTTTTGGGCTTGATTTTCAGGAGAATAATTCACTGCACCAGCACAATTAACAAATTGTGCAAAGAAATAACGGACCTGTGCATCCATTTCATTTGAAAATCAAGGCATCTTGTCAAATTGTCAACTGATTTCCCACTAGTTACAGCTCATTTAAAAAATGTTCATTTCCCTATGGCACTATAAAGAACTTTTCAGCACGCTATTACTGAATTACAGTCTCTTTTACATATATACTATATTTTGGCCAATAATGTAATTCCCATGTTACACAATATCATTGCCTTCACAAGCAGAGTTGCTACATACATTCACAGTTTCGATAGATTGTAATTAGCTTCTCCAGTTGTGCTTTAAGAATTCCAAATATTTTCCAATAGTAAGTGCAAAGCAAATGTCCGATGCAGCTACAATTGGTCACAGAGTTATAAACTCCATAATTACGAGAATAGCATACTCTCATTCTCCGTTTTCATCACCTGCTTTTTCAGGTATGACCTCCAGACTTCGACGGGGCTTTGAGATTTCTGCATTCTCAGTGCCTGGCTTATTGAGTCCACACGAAAGAGTGGCATAATGGATTTGTTTCAGATTCTCCAGTGCTTCATTTTTAGCATATTTGAGAAGATCAGCTTGTCCCTATAAAAACAAAAATGCAATTAAAATACACAACTGATAATAAGATTCTCTTCCCCCTTCTCCCTTCTGTTTGTTTCAGATTAATGGTACAGTTGTCCTGCTGAAAAAAAAACCAACTATAAAACCACCCTATCCTCTCCCAAAAAAACCCTAAACCAAATATCAAAATTGGATTATTTGACATTAGAAAGAACTAAGCTTTTTGCTTTCTCTGGAGCCAACCGGTTGCATAAACAAAGGGAATGGGATCATTTCTACCTAACGGTTTTCAGGAAAGTAATCTGTGCAGTATTTATAATCCGCAGGAGCTATAAATGTTTCTGCACGAAGAAATTGTGAAGGCTGATTTTAATACTTCAGGGAGTCATTCAACTCTTTTGGTTTTTGGTCCTTAGAGATTTTTTTTTTCCCTAGCAATGTGATTCATTCGATAGTAGCATGATAAAGGATCAATGTTTGCCAGAGCATAAAATATGAAAATACAGATTGGGAACCAACATATAAAAAGGACAGTGATGATAAAGACTTCACAGGGTTGTCTGTGGCTCAGCACTATTGCTATTCCTCTTTACTTGCACTTTTCATGATAATTAAGTAAAGCTGTAAGAGAAATGTCCCAGACATAGGTGATTCGGCTCTGTCCTGCACTACTACCTGCTCCATCTCGTATTGATCAAAGCCCTCTAACAGCAATAGCTTTCATTATCAGACTATGGACAGCCTCTCCTGCAGCCGTTACCTGCCTACCCTGCCCGTATACAGGGAACAAGCAAGGCTGTAGCACATGGTGAGCATGCCTGTCTTACTAGTGCACACAGAACAGCTCATAAACATGTGCAGAAAGTCTGCAAGGGCTGAAGTGACTGCACTGTGCCTGCCCTCCTAAAGGAGAACTGCCCTACAGATTACAGAAAAGCAAATGGTACTTCAAAAATACCAGATCTTGAACAGTGTTATTTCCAACTGAAGGGGAGAAAAACACACACACAAAGAAACCAACCTCAGGTACTATAGTTTCCCGAGACTGTCAGATCCTATAAGGTCTATTAAGGCATAAACACTGATTGCACCTTTTCCTGTAACTGGGGTACTCGTGTCTGTCCTGTGTAAATCCAGGCTCCTGACAGACACTTCTCCTGAAGAGATGCGAATCTGTCTTCTAAAGACATAACAGATAGGTTGCCTCTTCTCCTTTGCCAATTAAGGTTGAACTCCAACTTTACTTTTTGGTTTAAAATATGAAGGAGGAGAGGTAGAACAGCAGTTAGCCAAAACCATGTGTGCACTAATGGTGTGATACTTTGCCTTACTTCTTTAGCAACCCAGAACATAAATACTATTGCATGAAGTTAAGCAGAATTAAGCATTTGAGGCACACAAATTGAAAACAAATATTGCTTATTTCAAAGACATAATGCTCCCCCCCCCCTTATTCAAGACTATATAATAGCCAAAGTGGGGTTTTTTCTGATTACCAAACAGGAAAAAAAATCTACAAGTTCACCAATCACAGCACAAGCTTCAGCTAAAGAAAACCATGGCTACTTTGTTAAAAAATCACATACTTTTTTCCAAACTGACAAACAACTAAAGGCTAATTTAAAACACTCCAGCAGACTAAATGAGTCATATCTGGAGTGCATCTGTTTCTAGCCCAAGATCCATTTTACACGGATTAGCAGAATATAGTTCTGGAACTTTAATCAAGTTTTTTATTATAGGCAGAGCTGCGAGCAACAGTCTATTAATAAGGTTGCCCAAAACTTCTCATTTTAAAAAAACATGCTTTCACAGTTGCTTATGTGCTTGCCAAACTTTAACTACTTAAGCTTATACTTTCTATGCAGGATTTTTGCCATTGGCAGATTTCATTATTATTACAGTTTAATATTATTCTTTACCCTCATCCATATGGTTAATTCACTTCTGAGAATAAAGACAGGAAAATACTGTCACAATTTTTTTAACAATCTTCTATTCTTCCCTCCCTACTCCCACTTGGAGTAGGGACTTGTAATTCAAATTACTTCAGAGGCAGAAAGTAGTGAATCCAGTTATGTGCTTTTAATACACAAAAATCAGATTTTGAACGTGGTTAGTACAATTACTCAGGATTTATTCTTGATCATTCTTCATCTCCTGACAGCTCCAGCAATGTGGCAAGACAATGCATATTCCATTCCCACACAATAATGAACATGCATTAGAAGAAAAAGTTGGAGTTGTCCTGTATGGCCTTTCCAAGTTGTCTTACCACCAACATTTGGTTGCCAACGCAGGCAGTCCAAAAGACAGGCTGGAGGAGGAGAAGAAGAGCCTGGGGCAGGGACTCTGCAGAAAAGGCAGATGGAAAAAAGGAGGGGGCAAGTGTGATCTTTGGGACTGACCTGGCAAGAAGTATAGGACTGCGGAAAGGGATGTTGGACTGCACTGTGTAGAGATTGGATCTCACCGAAAGAGAAGATTGTGAAATAATGAAAAACGAACACAGTGTGACAACACTGAATTTGGATTAGACAGGTGAGTGGAGAAAGGGAAAGATTGAGACAACATTTGGGATTGGAATACAGAAAGAAAACACTGACAAAATCCACCATGCTGAAAAGAGCCTGAAAATGACAGACAAGTAGAAGGACTAACAACTCAAAAAGAGTGACAGAGCTTGGTAATGAGACTGGTGAGAGAGAAAAAGGAACAAGCAGAGCAGGGAGAAGACTGTAGAATACAATGAAATCAAGTGAGGTGATGAGAAAACGGAACTTAAGATGCATCAGGAGGATCTCTACAGGAGGCGAGGAGGGGGCAGTATGAACTGGAAAGCAACGGGGACAATACTGATCAGGAAAGATTAACTTAGTAGACAAGAGAGGATCTGGGAAAAGGGACTGGATTATTTAATACAAGAGGGGTCCCGATTAAACACATCTGGCCAAGTGAGATTAAGTTTAGAGAAGGGTGAAATAGAAAAATGGATCTCTGTACATTACTCTCTTCTACAACACTTAGAATGAAGTGACTGATTTCTGAATGCCACTGAACTTAGAAAAATGTTTGTGAAACCAACTGTGTTGTCATTATCTGCTGGCATGTCTTGATCCAAAGATGAAACAAGAGCCAACCATTGCTACCGAATATGCACAAGCTCAAGTGAGAAAGGTCTGTGCAACTGATGTAAAGTTCCTAGCTCTGCTGATGTACCATCAGGAAGCCATATGTTGGGGGAAAAAAGCAGTATGCATCTTAAAAATTCAAGTTCTAGTCACAGTGAACACTGTCGAACAGTAATACAACGCATCTGTAAAGATAAAGTAATACAATGCATCTGAAAAAATTGCCCCCCCTGCTTCCTGCAATTAAAAGAACTCAAAGACCTTCCCTCTAGTTATATATTAAATATCTCTTGTTCAAGGGCTCTCAAGATTCAGTTTCAATTCTTTATATTCTATGCATTCTGTAGCTGCATAAGATCCTGATTTTCACAGTAGGTGCAGCTAATTTAAAAAATAATGTAATAGCTGACTACAAGCTGGAAGACCGTAATATCTCAGATCCATGGGCTACTCAGGTGTTCATCTTCTTACCAGCCCCAGAACTGCTGCAGTCTACTTGTTCTGAATGCATATTATAAGTAAATATGAGAACTCTGTCAATGGCTCGAACTTTAGTCAAGCAGATTTATTATAAGAAACACAAAATCCTCAAAGAAGCAAAGTTGGTTTCACAGACAACTCAATGCTGGGATCTGGAGCAGTCACAGAACCAAACCCATGTTTCTTGCTATGTAGAGCTGCCTTGTCAGGCTTTCACCTCAGATAAATCAAAGTGTAAACAAATTTAATCCTTAGCGTTGTCTGGCTAATACACCACAAAACTCAAATTTACCCCCAGCACTGTGGTTAACAGGCAGTTTGTGGTAATTCTCAACTGGGAATAGGACCAATAGAGGCCTCACAAAACACAAGAGAAAACAAAACTGTGAGAGCACAGTTCTCACAGCGGCAGACAGCAATCGCTGTTTCCTTTCCTTCACTGTGGTTAAAATTCACTAACAGAACTGAGTATTATGTAACTTTGATACCTATTTCATATGTTGATGTTTAAAAGCTTCTCAAACAGAACCAAGCACCAAGCTGTTTTGTAGGCAGACATGAAAAAGACTTTAAAGAACATCAAAGAACAAAACTGATATTCATTCATAAACTTTTAATAAAACACAACAACGATAAAGGATGTGAATTTTAATGTGGAAGCCCAAGTCAATATCCTTCCTACCTCTCTGTCCCAATATTGCCTGCATCAACTATCTGGTTTATTTGTTTGGGTTTTTTTTAAATCAACATTGAAAAACATCTGTTTGGTTTTTTTGAAGCTTTTGGCTAAGAGGCAGTGTTTTTATATCACAGCTCCTGAAAGGTAATTTAAAGGTAATTTAAATCAAACCCAAAATGGTTCCTATCAGTTCTCATACCTATGAAATGAGATATTATTTCAGTCATTTGGACATAGCATCAACTATGTCTCAGCACAGCTACCTTCATAATCTGGTATATATTCATTCATGATTTTTGGTTAACAGGTTCTTCACAGTGAATGTGTGAACTCTTTGGATGTAGAGATAACACGTGAAATAACTGTATGAGCAGTATCTCATACTGCATCAGTAATGACTGGGCTTTAGCTCAGGTTCCAGGACCCAAAGCTTGTATCAGGAAAAGTAAGAAGCCAGTATTCCTTTCTCAAAGCTTGCTGCTCAGTATATATCACATATATACTATAACACAGTGCTCCATGCCCAGCTGACATGCTCTGAGGGCATTTACAGAATCAGGACACAAACGATGTTAACTTCCTGACTTCTAAACATGACTTTAATTAAGAACCAGAATCCCATCAGTCCAATATAAAGAGACTAGTAGTTTCAGATATTTAAATAGAACTGGGATGTGGGAGGCTTTCTGAGTATATAAAGTAAGAAGCTGCACCCCTATAATTGCCTTGAATGTTCCATTTATAAATACATTTATAAAAATAATGTAGGTGTGGAATCAATGTCATTACAGAGATAAGAGATGCCATTAACTGCGTGTCTTGGGATTTCTTTTAAGAAAAAGTAATTCATGTTGTCTAATGTGACATGTCTAAAAGCTCATAGCCAACAAGAAGCATCTAACAAATGCTGGAGTTAGAAGTCCCACCTTCATTCCAAGTGCTTCCATTGAACTCCCCCTATGTTTTAGAACAGCTATTTGTTGCAAAGACTAATTTGAAGATGCTGTTATGCTCTTCCTATGGGCATCTCATATTCTGAGACTCTAGAGGGTTTTTTCCCAAAGTTTTGCTATGCCACAAAAGTCTGCAAATTGTTACATTAGGCTGTTTGTAGGAGTCTGCTGCAACAGCACTCTAAAGTCATTTTCTTCCGTCAACTGTATACTCTTTCTGGCAGGAAATGTGATTATCTATGTTTAGAAAAGATGGGAGCCATCAGTCTGAGTAATGACAATAAATAAATTACTAGCAAACGATCTTTCAAACTGCCTATTTGGAAGAGAGGCATATTCTAACACTGTACAATCTTTATATCTCTCAGATGGGCAACAAAGTTCACTAAAGCAGACTAAATTTACTGTAAGTCATGTTCTGAAGTTAAACAAATACCTCTATGTGCATATATGAAGTGCATTAGAACGGGAATGTGTGCAGATACACAAATTGGATAGAGATGTTTCAGCTGAATTCAAACACACCATACCAATAATTTACTTGTCCACATGGCTTCAAATTAGGAAAAATAAAATCCTTTAAAATAGCAATTGTGATGTGTGTGCATACACACACACATATAGCTATTTAACAACTACAACAGATGTTCTATACAAAGAGTTCCCCTAGAATTAAGCTGTTTTGTTATTTTATCAATCTTTCCATTGCATCAACTGTAGACAAAATGTCCCAATTGGAAAAAAAAAAATTAAAAATCAATATGTACCTGGAGGGTAAAATACAGCTTAATTGGTTTGGAAAATACATCAGCTACACCCTGTGAGCATTCTATGACTCCTCTGTGAGGGAGCTGAGGGTGGCACTCAAGCAGAGTTGCTTAATACAGCTGTTCAGAGCCACACAGCAATTCCTAAATCATAGCCAAGAGACCAAGTAAAATACTGTTCCTAATTACAAGAAGAATAAAAAGTTAAATCCATCTAAGCACGGCATTGCCTTCGACATGTTGGCTGCTCAACTGTCTTGCTTGTGGAACAGCAAAATTTGGGACCATTAAATAGACAGGGGTTTATTTTTGTGCTGTTCAAGAGGGAAGTTAATTTGACACAGACATGGAATTCAACAGGAAAAAAGAAGTTTCAACAGAAAAAAGAAGTTTCTTCTCAGACTGTCACTCTCCTGATCAATTTTCACTCTAAAAAAATGGGGGCATTCACTTTCCATCCCTGTCCTCACATAGTTTTTAGAGAACTGGAAAAATGGAAATGGACAAACATCATCATTAGATCAAAATTATGATTGCATAATGTCTTTTTCTCCAGACAGGAAGAGTAGCAGCTTAGAAGCTGATAAACTTTTTCTATTTAATTATGTAACACAAGAGAAGTTATGGTTACAGCCTACAGGTAAGAGTTAGGAGTAAAAATCCTTGATGTGTTACTTCAAACAAATCACAACCTGTAACTTTCTGTACATCTAAATGTGAATAACAGCACTTAATAGATGACTATTTATGATCTGCAAATACCTTTTAAGATGTAACAATGTGCCAGAACTATCTGTAACACTCCTGTTAAAGTTTTGACAACAGGCTGATTAAAAACCTCACAGATTATTTTTTTTTATAAAGTATTAATTATGGGACAAATTGTACCTTCCTACAGAAGGGACCTTATTCTGCAAGTAGAAAAAAACCTAAGTCAATGTTGAAGAGGTCTTCTTAATAATCTCTCCAAAAGCAAGGCCTTCTAACTCCGTAATTACATTAATCCTAAGGATATGCACAAAAGCCCTCCAGTGCTCTGAAGAGCCAGATCTGCCACATGGGTTCTCCAATTTCTGGCTCACACAGAAATCACAACTTCGCATTTCAGCCACTTATCAACCTCAAACCTCCTCCCCACCAACCCTTATGTTCTGAATGGAAAGTAGAGATGAAGTAAAGGTACTGCTGTTTCAGGCAATGTTAAAGAGACCTGCCTATCCAATCTGGTATCGATGCCTTTGACAGAAAAGTAAAGGGGTAACTTAGTTCTCTGACATTTGCCCAAACCCAGTAAACTGACTCCCCTCCTCTCTATTCCCTAAGTAGCACAGGAATGGTACTTGACACATCCCATGCAGGTATGTGTTCAGGAAACTCCACTCTAATAAAGTGATAGTCTGCTCCTTTTACCTGTAAGTAAAACCTGTATGCATACTTTTAGAATGTATTAACAGTATAAGCTGTAGCAAATTTTGCCTCATTTTGATTCTCCTCTGTATTAGATCTGTGCAGTACAGCACAAAGGGCAGTACAGAGCACCAAGCAACACCATGAAAAGCTTAACAGTTGAAACTAGCATGGAAAGCTGGAAAAAAACATATACATTATTGCTTTCCTGTAGTAGTTCATTGTAAGAAGAGGTGATAGCGAATTCTATTTTAAATAAGAACTAACAATAAAAAAATATGTGGGAGAAAATAACTTTATAATTAAACCAGGCTTTATAGCTTAACATAGTGATGAAACATTTGATTGAGTGGGACAGAAGAACTCATTAGTGCATGTAAACACAAAACTTGAATAATTTGGGCTAGGAAGATAGTGTCAAGGGAATAAATTAATGGAGGCAGTTTTGCTATCTCTATAAATTTTTCTATACTCTGCTGAGATGAAAGACCAGCAATAAGAAACCTGAACTGTTCCACATTCTGGTTTTCTGAGGGTCTCTGACTAATAGTATTTTTATACTTCATCATTTATTATGGCACCAAAATGTAAGCAAATGCACTCAACAAAATGCAAAGTGAATCTCTAGCTCATATACACTCAGCTTACTCCAGTCTGAATTAATAATGTAATTTGTATGTATCATTGATCATCATTCATCACTGACTGCAGCAGCACCACCTTCCCTTTTGTTTTTCAGTAAGAGCATTAACCTCAACACTCTTACTCCCTTCCAAATCGCAAAACAGGGTTTAAACAGCAGCATAGCTTCTTCCCAGCACAAATCAACACTTAATTGTTTCACCCATGTATTCCAGATTACAGCAGATCCCGTTAATATGAAAAGGCTGTAAGAAGAAAATGTCACGCAAACTAAATGAAAAAACCCCTACAACAATAAAAAAGAAGAAAAATCCACATTGACAGCCTGCTGCGTTTTCAAGTTATATAAATTAAACTGAACATGGTTAAATAAGTGAATAAATCCATTTAAACTGTGACACAGAATAATGACCAGTAAAAATATCAGAATGTCAGTTGTGAATGGAAAAACGCAGTAACTAACCAAAGGAAGACACATTACCTTTAAAATTGTAATGTTCCACGTAAAACTTTCTACTGATTTTTGCAGTTTTCTTTCTTTTAAGCCTTCTCTTGCTCCTATATTGTGCAGGTTTTCATGAAACTCCATTGCTGTAGAGAATAAAAGAGGGAGGAATATAGTATCTATTTTAATGCATTTTTTGTAATCACAGAGATAGTGATTCGAAACTAGTAAGGCAAAAGGACAGTGAAAAACCCTCAGAAATTTTATTCTTCAAGCAAAAATGTATCTGATATAGTATGTGCAACATTATAAACATGCCAACATACACAAATCTCTCTAAGCCAAAATCCACACTGAAGTACCTGTTGGGTCACTGCCATACAAAGATGGAGCCAAGCAAATATTTGCTATACAAAAATACTCTTTAAGCACAACTAAACTTGTTGCACCATATGTAAAATCCTTTTTGTGAGTTGCTATAGGATGAAAACAGTAATTTCATGAAATACTTCATCCTAACAGATTTATTTTGTGCCTTGCTCTTTTACGAACTAAATTTACATCATAGTTGCCTAGCTAACAGCTTACATGCTGCGGCCAGCCCAGAAAGTAGCCTTCTCACCTTACCCCTGAGGAGACAAGGAGTAACTGTGAAGGAGGAGTACCAAGTGAACCACTAAGGACATTTTACCACACCCACGTAAACTGCTGTGTCCACAAAACCTATATCTGACAAACTTCAAACCAAAAATTTCTGGCAAAATTCATACTAGCTTGAACTAAACATTGAGCAGAGTGATCAAAGCTTCAATTTTTACTCATCGCACTGCACAGATGTAAGAAAAATAACTTGCTTTCCACGCTGCTGTCACAAGACATATAAAAATAAAATTTAAATGGCCTCCTTCATGCAGGGGAAGTAAAATGTCCTTCAAGGGTACACACATCAGCCCAACATGGATTACAGCAACTCTCCTATGGAAGTCATATGTTAAACTGAGCTCTCAGAATCTCCATCAGGAAAAACATAAAAGGTATTTTTGAGGGCAAAGGCTGGCAAGTGGTTGTGACTTACACCTACGAATGTAAAATCAAGTTATAAGCTTAAGTAAAAACTATAAGTTGACTGAGATCTTCTATTTGCCCAGTGAATGTATGTGCTTCAAAATTTATATGTAATTTATTATCATGGAAAATGCATATGAACTTGCAGTGGCTGTCAATCCTACAGTGGACTGACTTTTAAGGACGTTTTAAGGTACCTATTCTTTGTTATCTCTCTACCTGACACTCATGTCTTGTTATGAAATACGGCTGAATGGGTTTTTTGTACATTCCCTTACCTTAGGCCAGTGTATACATATATGTGTATGTGTGTATACATATATATACACACACATATCTCTACATACACATTAAAAAATTATTCATAAATTCATTTAGAAGAAAAGATTGTTCTTTTTAGCTTTTCTTAGTATTTTAAATTTTACTACAAGGAAAATAAATGCCAAATAGTTTTCCTGCATTAAACTACTCTATCGTTTTTATTTCAAATACTTATCCATAGCTATAACTCTGCCTCTAGAGTGCAGCCTCAAGTAAGCCATTCATCTTTTATTCCCCCCAAACAGATTTCTAACCAGGTGAGAAACTGAAGTTCATTCATCCATCACTATTTCCAAGTATCCATTTCCTGTTCACATCATCCAAAAAATAAATTTCCAATATGATCATGGAAAGATTAGGCACAGATCCATACTTACAACATTACATTTCTAGAGCACCATGAAAATACAAATTTTTCTGCTCTGAACCATAAATGCTGAGACTATATTGCTAAACTTTTGGAGTTCATTCATCCCAACTATTGTAACTCATGTAAATACGCTACAATATATGTAACAAAATAGGAATAGCAAGATTTAACAGCAGGTTTTTAAACTGAATACAATGCTGCTAACAAATTTTCCCAATCATAACCAAAGATTTCACAGTGTATCTTTCTCCTCCGCAGTACACTTTTTTCTTTAAAGCATCCTGATAAGCAGTCTTTCAGTATTTCCAAATAACTGTTTTTTCCCCTTCAGTGCTGAATCACATTCTGGTTCCCCAGTGAATGCTGATGAGTTTGAATTTCATGATTATCTCAGCTTTTCTCTCTTGCTCAGACCCTCTCCCCTAACCCTGGAATGCACTAGATAGATAGCTTTAAAACTCCTTCATCCCTTCTGGGAATACTTTGCCATTCAGATGCTCTTTTGAAATTTAATGTACAATTATTTTCTCCCATTTTCAATAACTTCAAAGAGCATGAGGAAAAGAGAAGTGCTATAAAGCTGATCAATGCAGTAAGAACCCTGTATCATGTGAGAAGACTAATAAAAACTTGCTTGGTTAGTCTAGCAAAAAGAAAACCAGAAGAGGAGTAATTGCTCCCTAGATACAGATCAGTCAGGTAAGACTTTGGACATCAAAGAATCATTTCAGCTAAAGGACAATATTAGGATGAATATCTGTCTGTAAAATTGGAATTTATGTAAAATTTATAACCATTGTAGATGTGGTTCTGTAAGCAGCCTTGAAAAGCAGAAAATTACTCAAATAAAAAACCTCATATTAATTTTAAAACAGAGCTGACAAGATCAATTTACAAAAACTGTGTCTGGAAGTAGAATTCAGGACCTCCCAGCCCTGTGTTTCCTCAACTAACTGCATGATGATCTCTCTAAATAGTATTAGATGGCAGACCTCAAACCTGCATTAACTTGTGCTTAGCATATTCTGAAGGAATATTTCTGTTTCTGAACTAAACAAGGGCTGATGACAGTATAGAAAGTGGGGTGTCTTATTGCTGTGACATACTTTAATAACAAACTTTTTCTTCTCAAATAAAATGTAAAAGGCAATATAACAGTCTTGACAGGCTGATAAGAATTCTGAGCCATCACTTCTCAGAATAATTTCCAGATTGCAATCATCTGTATTTTATGGTCCTGGATTCTCAATATTTTAATTATCACAAATATATTCAGCAGATACAAAACCTGTCATAATTTACAATAGGCATGGTATTGTTTTGCTGACACTTGAAATGCTGGAACAAGAAAGATGCATTTCTATTGCTGTCTTGCATGCTGTTGGAGAGCCAACACTGTATCTTGAGATGAAAAAATAGTTTGGAGATTTATGTGAAAACCAACATTGTTTTTATATATATATATATACATATATATATATACACTATTGAAAGTTACTCGTCTCCAACAGTAGCTTAGAAAAAATAGGGGGTTTATTTCTTCAAAATGAAATAACGCCATATGAAATTCACTATCCTTAATGACAAACTAGAAATAATACCTATTTAAAATTGGTTAGCAATTCCTCCCACTACTGGGCTTTCACTACAGTTTCAAAGTAGTATATGTAAGATACTGATTCAAAAGTGACATATAAAGCAGATGAAGTGATTCTACTATTTTTAAACTAATTAAGAAGCATATACTAAAAAGGTAGGTCGCCTTAAGTCACTGAGCTGCATGTATTTATATTTTGGGGGTTTTATACTGTAAATGTATTTTCTTTTTGGAAAACTCTGATGATAACTACATGTTTATTAAAATCAAGACGTGAAAAGAAACCAAAACATAGAGAGTTGGAGTGCATGTGTGTAAGGTAAGAAGGAGCTCAGACGGTTTGGAAGCCTGCAATTGGCTTACTTTTGTAAGAGTTACTATCACAAAGCCCTGGCATACAACCAACTGAAAGTTGAGTTACTAATTTTTTAAGGTATCTTTAGCAAAACAGTGAGCACAACACTTCTTATACTGTATTTCTAGCCAAATCTCTACTTAACACACTCCTTTGTTTTCTTTGATGAAGGCTTTCTTGCCAAGAGCATGATTTCAACTAGCTGAGACACGACTACGCAGCAGGTAGGCTCCTCCTGATGCAGGTTTTTTTTTCTTAACAAATACCTTAATCAAATAGCAGAATGGTAAAACTTTGGCAATAAATGTGTTTACTGAGTAGACCTAGTATGAAATTGGTAGCAAACCCATTTGTCTATAAAATAAAGGCTGATAATACTGCAAGTAAGCGCTTAACTTCAGTCAGGCCGAATACATTTTATTTCATTCTTGGTAGAGCACTTTGATTTAGAAGCAAATGAATTATTATTTAAAAGAGTAATAAGAAATAAAAATAAACATGAAATATTTTTTTAAATTGAAGGAAAATACCATACAGCTCTCAATTAGGTTACCACATATTGCAGCTCAAGTACTATGTACACTCATCTTGAATGCTTACTAAATTTGTGTGAATAATTTGCACAGACAGACTTGTTCTTTCCAAGAAAAAAATCCAAGAAAGCAACTTATACATTAAAATATTTCTTCCTACACTGCGTAGGTTAAATGGTAATATAGGAAAGAATTCTAGGAAATTAAGCTGCAAGTACTCATTTCCACATATAAATATTTAATCTGCACATTCAACTGCTGTACTTGGCCACATCTTTAAAAGCCAGGGTTTTAGTTTTTTACAGTATTAAATACGTTTCTGAGGTTTTTTACTCTAGATTATATTCCTTAAACAGCCACGTATTTCAATCTCACAAACAATTTCCTCTTAAAACAAAGTTTATCAGAAAAGTGATCGGGAAAGGAGTCTGGCTACCAGATCACATCAACAATAAATCAAATAAATCATGTTAGAGAAGAAACAGTAGTCACTATACTTATAAATTCTCACATATTTTGCTTACAGAACATTTTTCACACAAAGATTTAAAAGTAACCTTAATAAAATAATACTTAAGAGCATGTCTGTATTATCTAAGGATCTCTGCTAGCTG
>JANHGB010052940.1:0-13783 GCA_026283785.1 Coracopsis vasa
GAACAGTCAAACATAAAACTTTATCAAACAAAGTGACTTCCTAGTGTAAGTATATAGAGATTCTTGAACACTCATAGCAGAGAAATATGAGATTAAATAACTAAATTCAGCTTGTTGTATGTAGATAACCTTAATCTTGAAATAGAATAGTTTTCTGATACTGAGGACAATTAAATGTTGGAATACATGTTAGGGACAGGGCTGACACTAAGTAATGATCAGAAGCATAAGAGTAGAGCTTGCATGAAAAACATTATGTAGCTTGAGCATTTTGGCTGGTATCTTTTGAACTTGGACTTAGTGAGCGTGTGGAGAGCTGCTTGCTAGCTTTGCTGCAATATCCTTGTAACACTAACCAGTCTTCATTAAGTCAGTGATGCAATAAAACATCATATTTCAGGGCTGAGCTAGTTATCAGCAGTGGCTGTGAAGGAATGTTCTTCTTTGATGTTCAGTTGGCTAGATATAGGATGCTTCTTGCCCTCCTCTGATGGACCAAGACTTAGGGTAGTCTTCACCCCTGCTAAAAGATGAAAGAGAAAAATCTCATCTCATATGTCTACTTGAAAGTGTTGTTAATGTCTTCTGGGACAATCACACTGCAGCCTTTACAGACAAGAAAGAATTCCCCACAAACAAGAATCCTAGGTTTCTTTTTCATTCCAGTTGGCAGACTGAGCTCCTGCTATTATAATCTGGTTTATCTCAGCTGAAAAAGTCTTCAATCATTGCTATTACCAGTCTCTCCCAAGCTCTTCCCCTGACATTTCTGAAAGTTAAATTTCTGTGATCTAAACAGATATAGGAGGTGCAATTAGGAAGCGAGAATAGACTATCTGGATTAAATTTCATGTTTTGTGATAGGTAAATCAGATTAAATGAGCTGCCAGCATTTTCCAGCTTTAAACTATTTCAAAATATCAGATTTTGAAAGCTTGGTCTAAAAGTGGGAATTATGGGCAAATTTTAGCCATTAGGATAAGCGCAGCTTAAGTGTTCATTAGGAATCTTTTCTCTGACTGGTAAAACCGTGAAAGTGAGCTGTGCAGAAGCAGTTCCTGTAGCAGTGCACACTGTGTATTTCTGTATTCAGACCATTTACATTCATCAGCAACAGGATGTTTTTCTCAAATCCCTGTAAATTCAAGCTTTTCTTTTCTGAATTTATTATGCCAGCATCTCAAGAATTAGATTGATCATCTTTTATTTGATTTGAAAAGGACATTTATGTGAACTCAGGAAATTCAAACAGTCCTAGGACTAATGCTGTAAAGAAATCCCAAACTCTGGAAATAAATACTAAATGAGTAGATTATGACCGGCTAATTTGTAAAGAAAGACTGCACAGCACCAGGAAACAAACAAACAAACAAACAAGCAACAACAACAAAATCTCCAATCATCTGTCTCCTGTGAACTGAGGGATTATACAAACCATACGGCACAACTGCTTAAGTGTATATGTGATCATACTGTAAGTCACTAGATCAGGAATTAAACTTACTTGATAATTCCCATATTAAGATTGAGGTTGCTTATAGTTCTTGCAAATTTGAATTTCTTTGTTTAAAGTCTTTCATGTCACGTGTTTTCTGCAGATATGTTAGGTGACAGAGAAGTGTAGAGAGGGAAGCATTGGAAACGATCCCGAGGAAGAAAAATAAACTTAAAATCCTGCTTATTCAAACACCAATCTTACAATCTGAAACTTCAGAAGTGAGGAAATGCCAAAATAAACTTGTTCATTTTACCTTCCTTCTGTTCCTCTGTCCTCATGTGAGAGAGTTTAATCTGTAATCAGATATTTTCCCACAGAGTAACTCTGCCTCCCTCAGGGCACAGGCTGGATACACAGCTGGCAAGCAATGATAAAGCTAACATTTCTTAAATAACTCCATTGGTAACAGAAGTTTCAATGGAAATTCTAGGAATTTAATTGTACGTGATGTGTTTTTTCCAGCAACAGCTCTATGTTGGATCTGAGTCTGCCATAGCACAAGTGAAGTTCCACCAGTGTGACATGTACGGCACCGCCTGTGCTGACTGCTGTCTTGCTCGAGACCCGTACTGTGCCTGGGATGGGATCTCCTGCTCCCGATACTATCCCACAGGAATGCAGGCAAAGAGGTGAGAACCATTGCATTCCATTATATCTTTTTTTACAAAATACCTTTGTAAAGTGTTCCAACTGCAACACAAAGTGTTTTGTATCCCTCCTTTCAGAAAAATAGCTGAGCAGTGAGAAGATATGTAGCCTGCTAATTTATTAGCACAACCTTTGGGAATTGCAAAGGAGAGAAAGTAACAGGATGGCATAAACTGCAGTACCAGAAATATTTCAATGAATGAGGCAAAGTCGCGTAGTAATTATTTGCAGTTGGTTTTAAACAAACTTCTATTTCCTTCTATATATTTTGGTGTGCAAAAGAAAGATGCTTTACAACATCAGAGACATATTTTGTTAGTATTGTCAAGAAAATATATCACACTGCAATAACATATATAACAGCATTTCCAAAAGAAAGCAAAGAAGAATCTGTGCTAATAGCCAAATACCTTCACTGCCAAAATGAAACCAGAGTACCTGCAAAAGTTAACATTAGGTTTAGGCTTTCTCCAGTGAATTTATAAAGCCTGTGCAAACCTCATGAAGTTCAACAAGGCCAAGTACAAAGTCCTGAAGAGGGGGATTCTTGTTTTTGTTGTGCACAACTTATCTTTCCATGAACCGGGATGCACTAAAACAATGCACTGCTGACTCTAGCCAGGCACAACAGACATTTCTGTGGATTTTTCTAAAAGATAATGAGCACAATCATGTTACATTGGGTAACAGGACATTTTGGTTAAGGCACATTAAAAAGTAAAAATGAGTAATACAGCCAATGACTCATCATATTTAAGAATTTCTTGGACTTATTGCACTAAGGCATAGTGTAAGCCAAGTCAGAAACCTACACCACTTTTACAAGCATGATTGCACAGTATTCTCATGCCTTTTGCAAACAGACCTAAAGGAGGAAGTGACCTCTGTTTGTATCCTCAATGTGAGAAGAGGCTAAAATAATAAGACCCCAAATTAAGACAGATGAGCAGCTACGTAGCGGGCTGGGAAAATTTATTTCCTACAGTATAAGTAGAAATTGGATTATCATAATTATAAAGCATATGAGTTTCTCATCCAGTGATGTATAAGACATCTAGGGAAGAGAGGGGGTTAAAATATTTCCCAGCAGCCTGCTAGGCTGCTATATCAGCTTTTACCTTGTTCTGCAGGCTACTTATTGTCTAAGAAAAGACAAGAGAAACTCACTCAGTCCTGAACTCTGCTGTACATTTTTAACATATTTCTCACCTAAGACAATTTCCAGAGTAGTAGCCTCTAAGTGCCCTGACACACGAATTTATCCAGGGTTGAGTGATATGGGCAGCACCCCAGGCACCTTTCTGTCCCTCACCTCCCCAGCGTTCAGCAGGTCAGTCTCTAAAAGAAGAAAATACTGCTGTTATCACCCTCCTTCTCTTAAGATAAGCACTGCAGCAGCGAAGAAGGATTTGCACTCAATTGAATGATCTTGATGTCTGCAAAACTTGTTTTACATATAGGAGTTTGGGGAACAGCCAGAGAGGAACAGATGGCCTTTGCTTTGTTCACTTTGTCTCATAGCTGAAGATCAGAACATTTTAAACTTATGAGCTTACATTAACTGTGTGGTACATGGAGAGACAGGGAGAACTACTCAGGACATGTGTATGGAAGTTGTTTTAAGTTGCATCCTGTTGGGTACCAAGTGGACAGCACTGCTGGAAAAAGAAGTTCTCACTAGACAACATGGAGTTTTCTAATGCCAGGTGACCCTGAACAAGTGATAACATTGCCATGGCTGCCTTTTGCTCCAGACACCATTAATGCCACATCCTAGAGTACATGTCTTAATTTGGCCTTGTCTCTGGGCTTCATATTTCTGCTCAAGCTGTACAAGTAATGTGAGCACAAGAGGCACTGGAGAGCACTTTGCTTTCCCTGCTCTTGGCAGCCCTCCCCCCCTTCACTGGGACTCACAGAGCTGCGCCTTACATTACAGCACACTTGAGCTGGTTTTAATACCACCTCTATCTATCTGTTCAAATATGGCCTTCATAGAGTGTATATTTAGGTGGGCCTTTGACTTGTAAGAAGAGCCCTGCTAGTGCAGTAAAAGCGCCTCTAAGAGCTCTCTTTTTAATTCTGCTCCTTCTGGTGAAGAGTTGAAACAAAGCAGAGATGTACAATGTGTCCTTCCCACTTTGATTCAAACGTTATCTGCTTTAGATCCTAATGCCTCCAAGGCATGACAAGTGTTTAGAGAATAGGAAAATAGAAAAACTGTAAACTAAGGCACTAAGGAATGGGATAGAGATAACTGCAGCATAAATACCGAAAAACTCTGCCTGACAGCTGGTACCAATTTGTTAAGCTGTGAAAGTCTATATTATAATTCCTTTTAAATGCATAGCCTGGACAGTTTATCAGATAAAGGATTTAATTAAGGACAAATAAAAACTGAATCCAAAATCCTGTATCTTGGTAATGGTGGTACAACATCGTACAATGTCATGGTAGTTACAGGTGCATGGCTTCTGCATACTGCAAACACTTAAGAAGCCAGAAGGAAATTATATTGCATCCAAATTCCATGAGTGCTTCAGAAAATAGAGGTCCAGGACATCAGGAAATGTTTTAGTCCACTATTACCTCTGCAATTTGACATAAGCAGGTTCAACTTTTACCTAAACAAGCACTAAATTCTACAAGTAAGATTCTTCACTGTGTCAGCTCACCATCCAGGCTGAAAAAGGACTTTAGTGGTTTTAAAATGTCTTTCAGTTTGGGTAGGTCTTCTGGTAACCTGTGATTCTTTAGCTAATTTTAGGAAGCTGACAGTCACCCTTCTGCCTCCTCTCCCTCCCTGGTCTCTTTCTCTATCATCCACTCCACCAGTAAGAACATAAACATGCTCTTGCACCTTGCAGCTAGGAGCAGGTGCTATGCCAAATGTCCTTTTGTAATAACATTTTGTCCAGCAAACCCCGACTGATTCCACTGATTTATTTATGCAAACCACAGTGATGCCTTTTCTCCCTGAGACTTTTTGACTTTGCCTCATCTATCCCTGGGAAATAATAAAGAAACAGGGAGATAATGGTGATGATGATGTCCACTGTATTGTTTTCTTGCAGATCATTTTTACCAAGCTCCTGAAAGCACAGTTACAGACTGAAAGCTAATTCATGTAGTTGTAGATTGCAAAAGACACTTCCATATATTCAGTACATTTGCTAGTCACTAAAAATTTTTCCTTGTGGTACTTCATGTCACAAACTGTCTTGCACTCTATTATTCATGGAATTCTTACTAAGAAATGAGTAATGAAATGCTATGAAATGCTTACTAAGAAAAAAAATACCAAATACCAGGCTTATGTCAGTATTTGTGAAATGAGTTTATCTCCCAAGATATCCCTCTCTTTTAGCACCTCTGCCTATTTTTTCTTTCTCTTCAAAAAAGTAGCAGATGAAAGTGCTGGTAAATGTTATCTTCCCCAGTCTTCACACACACAACAGTAAAACTCCATCAAACAAACATTTATTTTTCCAGACTAGTTCTTAAAAATGGAGATTCATCCTATTTTACAGGATAAGGATTTCTTTAGCTCTACAACGATCTTCAGGACTTAAAAGTAAATAGTACATGTCTGCTAACTGTCCTGTTCCTGCTAGGTAGAGCTGCTGGGCCTGATAGAAACAAGGTTTCTTGTGGCTTTTTTCAAAGACTAATGTCTATAGTATTTTTGTATATTTGCATAAGAAAATGTCTCTTCTGAATAATCTGTACACACAGATATACAAAGCTGGTGGCAACATTATTCAGCACTGACGCTTTGCAGACTTAACAGTAAGCACAGCTATAGTAAGCACCGTAATATACACATTACAGTGAGAATTCTGAGGGCATGATAAAGCTCTGTTGCTATCTCAGAACCTCAGGTTTTGTTTAATAATATGCATGTATTTTTAGCACTTCTGCTGAAAAAGCCTAACACAGTCCCTACTGAATTTGCAGATTCCCTTGAAACAATGACAAAACATTTGTTCTGCTCTGAATATCAGTAAAGGTTAAAGCTGTCCTCTCGGTCCACCAGCATCTCTGGATCAGAAGTTCTTATGGGTGACAGAATTCAGGAAATAACCCGTGTTTACTGAAAGTTTAGAAATATGCTGAGGAACATCCACCAGCAAGATCTTTAGGTGTAAATCCACATAGTTTCAGTAAAATCAGTTTGTGCCAAATAAAAATTGCCTTTTGTGTTCACCTAACATTATTTAAGCAGTATTAAGTTTTAAATGCAAAGAATAACAAAAATGCTTGGCTTTGCTTTTTTCTATCATATATGACTTATACTCTTCACATACCTACTGTCTAAGATTTGCTGCCTTGCATATTTCTGTTAATCTGTTATGTATGGCATTGGTAATACCGTGTAAAATTATGCGAATATAGAAAAGGTACCCTTAGCCCAACTAAATTTCAGGTTGTTGGAAATACTACATATGGTTAGATATAACATTCCAGTAGGCTCTTTTGTTTTCCTAGTAAACAATCTTAATTTTATTTACCAGGACACTCAGAGCAAAAAAAAATTTGCTATATAAAAGTACAGTTCTTCTGGGAATGCATTGTACAGTTATGGTTTTCACTATTTTTATGCAAATGTATATAAAAACTCAAAGCCCAAAACTCACAACAATTTTTCTCTCAAAAGCAATTGCATTATTTCCAGGTCACAGTCAGGGCTCCCAGGTTCTCACCACAGTTCCACCACTTGCTCACCTTCTAAGAATGAGCAAGTCATCAATATGTCTGTTTCCCTGTTGAGAAAAATAAGCTTAACAACTGTTTGCTACACAGATGTAATAAAGTACTTGCTCTGCTGTTTGAGATCCCCAAGTGAAAAAAATAACATGAGAGCAACGGATAAAAGAACTACCATTCACATATATGGCAAACTGTTTGAAACTAAAAAAGGAACTTGTCCTTGGCTTCCAGAGAGAGAGAACCCAAATAAAGGTCCCTTTGACCCTTCCTAGCATTGATGTTGCCCAGTTGGTTCAGAGAATCTTGGTTAGTAGTTATAACATTAGTGTAGTTATATATAAACTGGACCCATAGTTCTGCCTCTTCCCCAGACAAGTGTGTTTCTTTTATTCAGACATGTGATTCCCAATAGCTTGAGTAGAGAGAAAATACTGTTGGGTAAATGTTTACTTCTCTCAACAATCCTAAAGTTTTAGGAACCAAGATTTAGCTCCTTATGCTTTTAATGAATGCCACTTTAGCATAAGCCAAACAATCTGTAAGCTGAACACGTTATCTCAAACACTTCCATCTTTTCCCCTCCAGACGTTTCCGCAGACAAGATGTTCGACACGGAAATGCAGCGCAGCAGTGTTTTGGCCAGCAGTTCATTGGTAATCTACTCACACATTTACAAATAACTATCAGATGCGTGGAGCAGAGAGCACAGGCTTTGCCAAGAGTATGAGCCAGGCCGTGATATCACCCAAGTTCTTTTACAGGCATATTCCTGTAATAACTTACAAGAGTCATGGGAGCCCATGTCATCCAGGTCTAAGCACGACTTTGTTTTGATGTCAAGTTAGGTGGATCCCATAGAGTTCATGTAGTTCTGCAGCCTTGTCATTCAGACTAGAGGTGTGGCTAACACATCTCAAGGGCTTCCAACAGACATGCAAGTGGAAAAATAGGCCAGGGATAAGAAACAACAGGCTTATATCCTGAAATGAATATGAAATACTGCCAGGAAACTCAGCCAGAATTGAAGCAAAGACATGGGCAATGACATGGCAGAACACAGATGTGTATTTATGATCATCATCAAGATTTGTCCTAAAAAAAGATTGATTACTGTGTCTGATGCTGTTTGCTTTCCAAACCTCAAAAAGTGATGATTTCAAACATTGGTACTGGGAATGGTAAAACAGACAGAAAACCATTGTCTGGACTTCCACAGTATTTTGCTGGATAACAGCCAATATATTTGTAAAAGAAAATAAAAATCAAATATAAAAGATTCTTTTAGGTAGATATTTTAGGTATTTAATATTAGATAGGTATTTTACCAGAGAAAGATTCATTAAAATTGAAGTTCATAACGCAGCATACAGTAGAAATTGGAAAAATGTATTCTAGTATGAAATACTAATTATATCCTCAGTTTGGAATACAACTGAAAAATTGCAATGACAACAAACCCTGTATTTTTAGGGTGTAAAATTGATTCATCTCAAGAACATTTCTCACTGCTATGGAATAAACAGTTTTCATTAAGGCAACTGGACTCCTCCAGTATAACATCTAGCTTATCTTCCTCTAGACGTTTTGTTGGATGCAAAAGCAGAATTGAGTTTTAATTAATTTCATTCACCTTGTTCTTATTGACACCCTTGGGCCAAAACTTTACATGTGTATAACATTCATATGTATAACATTGGTTAGTGTATTTACAAGTGTTAAGAGTTTTATTTTGCAAAAGTCTATGTGCTCTTATTTTCACCTGGTGTCCTCAACATAAGGACATGGATCTGTTGGAGCAAGTCCAGGGGAGGGCCACGAGGATGATCAGGGGGCTGGAGCACCTCCCATATGAAGACAAGCTGAGAAAATTTGGGCTGTTTAGCCTGGAGAAGATAGGCTGAGTGGAGACCTCATAGCAGCCTTCCAGTATCTGAAGGGGGCCTAGAAGGGTGAGAGAGAGAGACTTTTCATCAGGGACTGTAACAATAGTACAAGGGGCGATGGGTTTAAACTTAAACAGGGAAAGTTCAGGTTTGATATAAAGAAGAAGTTTTTTACTGTGAGGGTGGTGAGGCCTTGGAACAGATTGCACAAAGAAGTGGTAAATGCTCCATCCCTGGCAGTGTTGAAGAGCAGGTTGGACAGAGCCTTGGGTGACATGGTCTGGTGAGAGGTGTCCCTGACCATGGCGGGGGTTGGAACTGGATGATCTTCAGGTCCTTTTCGACCCAAACCATTCTGTGATTTTATGATTATATTTGAGCATATATCGTGACAATGAGTGACAATGAAATAGATGAACTATTCATAAAAACCAGGCATAAGCAATTAGCAGTGTCAAAGGCTGAGATCTGTTTCTCTGTGTATAATTTTAGCTGAGTCACAGCACAATTTGGTCCATTTAGTTTACAATCAGATCCTGTAAGAGTCTGAGATGATGGGAAAATTCACTTAGCAGGTCAGATCTTCACCAGACACTGCTTTTCAGTCATTATGTGGTTGGATCTGAATTAAACTTCACTCTTAAAAGTAAATATACCCCAAATATTGAATATAACAGGTATTGGCAGTAACACATGTTTTTAAAACATTTATCCTCCTTTCAGGTGAAGTCCTTGAAAAGACTGAGGAGCGACTTATTTATGGAATAGAGTACAACAGCACCCTTCTGGAGTGTACCCCACGGACCTTACAAGCAAAAGTAATCTGGTTTGTCCAGCGAGCACATGATACTAAAAAGGAAGAGGTAAATATTCTTATAGACTAAACTTTTAAGTAAGAGCCCGCTGTGAGAAATATTACAACCCCACTGACACATGGGTGTCAGGGGAAATCATTATGTTCATCTGCTCTCCTGAATTAACAGACCTGCGAATTTCATCTGGCATTTGCATCCAGCATCTTGAATGCAGATGTTAGAAATGTAGTGAAACTTGAGTTAAGATCTCAAAACAAAAGAGAATACACCATTTCTCTCGATATGTTGTTGCAGAGGTGAAATGTGCACATATTTCTTCGAATGTTAGCCTAGCTTAAAGCTATTCATTCTTGCCACCTCACCTATTACATTACAGAACCTACCGAAAATGGGTGTCGGTGAATTCTCTGTCTCTTTTACATGTATTTTCTTATTATGAAAGTGCTTCATAAGTGTTACTATATTTATTCCTCTCTGATACACATCAATGTCGCTATCTCCACTTAGTATGTGGAAGGATGTAGGGAGAAAAGCCTCAGATTACCAAAGGATAGAGATGGCTGCCTTATTGCCTAGCAGCTGGGCTCCACTGCAAATGTGAGACCCCAGCTTAGCCATAGACATATGAAGATCTCTCAAGTTGGACTCATCTGATAGAAAATGTGGACATTCATAATAAAGAGCTCTACCTGGGATTCAGTCAATGTAGGAGCTGTGGGGGGAACTCAAACATCAAACTCAGAACTGAGGCATTATAATCACAATGGTACTGCAGTTAGATATACAAATACCTATGAATGTCACCTCAAAAAACCTTTGTCAACGTGTAAAAGAATTCACCGAGAAGGCATTGCAGGTCAGTTGGCAAATGCTCATTTGTTTTTCATCCAGTAGTTTATTTACATATTTCAACCTTATTTTCCTCTGTGATTAAGACACAAGTGACTACCACATGCTGGGAAAACAGGAAACTATCTACTTTACTATCTGCTCTTCCATGCTTGCCAGCTTCTCTTGACTACTTTCCCTTCACAGCTCAATCTCTTATCTTTTCAAGTAGATATTTTTGTTACTTAAAAACTGTAAATTGGAGGATCCTGGATCTCTAATCTGTCTCTCAAGTATTATATTCATGAAAATACAGTTCAGAAGTAATTGCACTGATTTAATGTAATAGTAAAGGCCTGTGCTCTACAACTGCATCAATTTGTTTTTCAGGTGAAGACAGATGATAGAATAATCAAAATGGATCTTGGCCTCTTATTCCTGAAGCTGCATAGGCTGGATGCAGGGACCTATTTCTGTCAGACAGTGGAACATAGCATTGTTCACACTGTCAGGAAAATCACCCTGGAAGTAGTTGAGGAAGAACGTATAGATGAAATGTTCAATAAAGACTACGAGGAGGAGATACCTCACAAAATGCCATGCCCAATGCAGAGCAGTATACCTCAGACATCAAAACCATGGTACAAGGAATTTCTTCAACTAATAGGTTACAGCAACTTCCAGAGGGTGGAAGAATACTGTGAAAAAGTGTGGTGTACGGATAAGAAGAGAAAAAAGCTGAAAATGTCTCCATCCAAGTGGAAATACGCTAACCCTCAGGAGAAGAAGGCAAGGATTAGGCCAGAGCATTACCGGTTGCCCAGGAACATAGCTGACTCTTGATGGACAAAATCCATTCACTGTTTCTGGGTGAAATTTTATTTGGACTTAAGTAAGAGGGAGAAATCAGTCTCAGTTTTGGTAAATGACACAGGTTTATATATATAAAATATTGGGACTTAAAAATGCTATGTTAAGTTATACTGTACACTCATGATGACAGTTTAGAAGCATTTTAAATGAAATCTTCGTAACTATCTGATTTTAAGTAGGCCAATGCAATCAGAGTTTTGCATTAGGGAGGACGTGACAATCTTCAGACTTTGAGTGCTTGAATCAGTTTCCTGTGTGAACCATGCTTGCGCTGTATATTGTTGCACATGATGGCATATTTAACAAATTCAAATGTCTAAGCATTCACAAGTGGATGAAAACCAATAACACATATGTTTTGTTTGTTTCACAAATTTCCATACTTCTGAAAGTGGCATGTCTTCAGATCTTTCTTTTTGATTGTGACCTGTCTGAGTTTATGACTGAGAGCAATTAGTTGTGTTAGTACAGTGTATTGCTATTTCTAAAGATAATGAAGGGAAATCTTATTTATTTCCCACCATTTTTTGTCTTATCAGCCATTTACGAAGCGCAATGTGCTCTCACAGCTAAATAATATTTCCTAGTAACTTAATATAAGTCAAATGCATGCTGAGAACACAAACAGAATGAAATTCTTCAATTTATCTATATACGAAGTTGGAATAATATTTTAGGAAACGAGTCTATCTTGTCTCTAGTAATGGACGTTGCCTTA
This sequence comes from Coracopsis vasa, assembly GCA_026283785.1. Classification (NCBI taxonomy): domain Eukaryota; kingdom Metazoa; phylum Chordata; class Aves; order Psittaciformes; family Psittacidae; genus Coracopsis; species Coracopsis vasa. Next base: position 11,974 of record JANHGB010052940.1, read on the forward strand.
GTAGTGACACGAATTAAGGGAGTGCCCTCTTGTGGCAAAATAAAGCAAAATCCGATATTGTCATCTATTTGAAGAAGTATAACTCATACCCACAGAAGGTTTATTTGCAGCTCACACTTATAGTCTCCATGTACTAAATCTACAGATTTAGAAGGCATTTTAGAAAGTAATTCATACTGGAAAAACAGCATTTTAAGTAACGCTTTGTGTCGTTAACGTGCTTTTGGACTAAAATACAGTCGTAAAAGGTTAGGATGTAGGTTAAAAAAAGAACAGTGTTATGCAGCTGTGTTTCTATAGTTTTAGGGTCTGCTGGACGTAAATCTTTTCCTGATATGTCATCTCTGGTCAAAGGGCTGCTTTGCTGCTCTTGTGAGTGATACCAGGAGAGGAGATCAAAGAACTAAGTCACATACAGTCTAGGGCTTTCAAGACTTACTTAAAAAAAAGAAAAAAGAAGAGAAAAAAAGAAAAAAGAAAAAAGAATCTTTATTTAAGTACAAGAAAACAGATGCAGAAAATGAAAAACAAAACAAAACAGAACAAAACAAAAAACAGCATTTCACTACTTGAGAAATCTGATACTCCAATGTGAATTGGACTTTTTTTTATATTGAATTAAAAAAAAAAAAAGATAAGGAAGTTATAAACACAAATGAGTCATAAATAAATTAACTCCTCAAATGAGAACATGATGTTAGTAGGGGAAATAGCCAAACTGATGCAGATATTGATGTCACCAGGAAAATATACAAGAGATTCTCTAGCCACAAAAAGGCTGATGTTTAGCTTCAACTTCTAATCAGGAAACAGAATTTAGACGTAGTGAGAATTAACAGCCTGGATAACAGAGATTTGCTGGGTTTGTTGTGTTAACAAATACAGCAATCAATCACTGCTAACCCAGTGTTTTCCAAACAGGATGTGTATGAGAGAATCTCAAAGTTGTTGGCAGGACCAGCAAGCTTTGTTGTGCTCCTATGGGGACAGAGACTGTCCTGGTGTTTGAAAGGGGCCCATGGGCACTGTCAGCAACCTGAGTATTGAGGAAAACAGGGTTTCATCTTATGTCAGTATAATGGCAGATAACTCTTTCCATCAGCCAGTTGTGTTAAGGAAATCAATGCATCTGAGGGTTTGAACTTCTTTTAGCTAGAATGCCTGTCTGAGAGATGGGACCAGACACTATGCACAGCCTTGCACAAATTCACACAGTTGCTGACTTTGGTCTGATACAGGAGAGGATAAATTCACTTTTCCATGACAGTTTAATGGAACCTAGGTGCTGGGGTCCTCTGTTTGTTTACACTTATATTGAAAGTACTGGCACTGAAGGTTGTGGCAAAGAGCATGCACAGAACAAGCATCCCTGGTTTGTGCTTAATCCCTTACACAGTCTTTGGTGGAAAACTTTAAAACATCGCTGAAAATCATTTTCTGATGAACTATGGAATCCACTTCTTTTCAACAGTAATGGGAGTCATATTTTACTTTTTCTGATTCATTTGCTCATATCTAGTGCCAAAAGTACCATTCATGGACCATTAGAAAGGAATAACAGCATCTCAGCATGATGGGATAAATATAACTTTGCGTCTCGTTCTCTGAGATTTCAGGTGGAAATCATGTGATATGCAAACCAGGATTCTTGATTTATTATGAGTGTGTATTTTTAGCTCCCCACCCCTTTAGTGGTTACATGTGGAGAACTGCATTAAATTTTTATTTACCTTTTAAAATTTAAATTTCTAGCTCACACCTTGCTACTTTCATTGGTTGCAATGCCTGTGAAAATTCAGAACTACAAGGT
>JANHGB010052946.1:7618-26710 GCA_026283785.1 Coracopsis vasa
TGCTTGCACATGAATCACAGTTGAAGTAATTAGTGCAAATACACCAACCCAGCAAACAGGAGGAAATATGTACCCTTCTACTTGAGGGAAGGATATGACACAGACCCACGACTGAAAACCATCTCACTCTAACATTAGACCCCTTATTTCTGAGGCACGTTTTCCATCCTGTACAGTTATAATTGCTGTACAGTACGTGGCAGCGCACTGGAACTCACCACACTGGAAGAGCTGAATTTCCTGCACCAGAAAAGGAACTTAACCTTTCACAAACCACTCTCTCTAGGAGCTCAGGCACACAGAGCAGCCCAGCAGGCAGTTCAATAGCCTACCACTGCTATCCTTCACATTTACATACATGAAAGTATTTCTTTTCCTCAAACCACTTAATAATATATACAGACTAATACAAGCCAAGCCTTCCCACTCACTTTTTGGTATATCTCAAAGGGCACTTTCAGAAATACTATCTCATTGACAAGCACAGGATCATGATGGGACTGGAGGAACAACATGGAAAATTCTGCCTAAGCAGATGTATTTCATGGAACCAATACACAGAAAGGAAAGAGTGAATAAACCTTCGATAGCAAGAAAAACTTCCATCATAACCATCTTCTGTTAACCCTTTCCCTCACACTTCTAAAAAGGGATTTAGGGCAGACATAAATCAACCCAAACCAACCACAAATCAAAAACCCCAATGAAACACAGTGCATGCATTACAGGTTGACCTGGGAAAAGACAGCCAGTGGATAGACCTTCGGCAATCAAAGCCCTTCTAAAGTAGGAAATATGTATCTGTACCAAAATCAGGACACATAAAAATTATTTCAGGATTCTTCAGTGTTACCATGTCCTGGGAATTAACTATTTATAAGGCAAACAAACAGAGCAAAACAAAACCATACCAATCAATCAAAGGGTATTATATCCAGCAAGGTAAGAGATCTGCCAGGACTCTAATAAACAGCATTCAAGGTCTTGTGCCACAGATGCTTAACATAATCTTATCATGCTTTACTAAAGACATATTTCTTCATAAACTGAGTTCCCCATATTGTTACACTGAAGATCTCCAATGCCAACATCATTCTTCATTGATAATGTACAAGACTGCCACTGAATCTCAAAGCAAAAGACCTCCATAAATTTCCCCAAGAAAGCATAAGCAAGTGGAAAAGCAGCTTACAGGGTGCAGCAACCACTTTTCAAACCCACAATAACAGTGCTTCTTAGGTTGATGTTCTTTACAAATCTTTCATAATTACCTTATCAAGGGATAAAAACCAAAGGCAGGAAGAACTGAGACGTAAAGCAGCCACAGTCAAGCTCTTCACCTTCCCTCAATATAAATTTCCTCCTCCTCCTCCTCCTCCATTAGGCAATTTACAAGTGATGACTAATCATTTACATACTATAATACGTAAAATATACTTCTGGTTGTTTGGGTGGGTTTTCAAAGGGCCTCGGGTTTCTATAAAATACTTCAGGGAGAGCATCAATAGCAAAAAGGAATCAGTCAGAAAATAGCCATTGGGAGTGAGACGCTTTGATTGAAAATAGGCCTGCTTCTGGGATATCTGGTTATTCAGTGATGACAGAACTTGTTACTATTGTCAGTCCTGCAGTGACAGCACTGCTATGGAAAAACATACTGGATTGTTCTCTTCCTTGTACATCAACGGAAACGTCAGCGATGATTTCGCTGTCAAAACCTTCATCAGCAACGTGACGCAAAGTGCTGAACAAATGCTCTTGTGGGTTTGATCCTTAGGTAGAAACCACAAAGCTTGTTGCTAGGTAAAACCCACCTTCTTTATTTGCAAGTGAGCACAATTCCATAGCAGCGTTGGGATCTTGGAAGTGGTCTACAGGAGCTCGAGGCAAAATTGCAGCCCCAAACCTCTTAAAAGAACTTGAGTATTGCACACTGAAACGCAACAGAAAATACAGGTGCCAATCCATTTGTAGACCCATTTTAGTGGAAATATAATGTTTGTACAGAATTTACAAGCCCTAGCTGATCAGCATACACTGTGGGATGGAAATGGTAGGGTTTTTCTTTGCTTGCTTTATTAAGGGGATTTGCACTTTAGAAGCAGAGGGTAATACCCAGCTTGAGCAGCTACTGCCAGAGCTTAAAAAGGAGTGGAAGAAGGCGCATATGGTCACATACATTCATACAACACATACCACGCAGATGCCAAGAAAAGTCAGTGGGAAGGAATACGCTTCATTTAATATGAAGGAGTTTTAAAACAATACTCAGAACTGTCAAAAAGGCACAGAACAATGAGCAAAGACTTTAGAAACCCTTTCTCAATTAACAACTGATGGCTACCCTGAGAGCCCACCACAGGCAAGTAAGCCCCTTCTGTACTATGTATCAGCAAATATGTTGACGGTCTCAAAGGCATCACATACTGAAGCAGGAATTTTGAGGTCTTCATGCTTCCAGTTTCAACATGCTCCCTCCGAGTAGAGAGATGAGCAGGTTTTAAGGACAAACAGCATACTCTTAACTGAGAACAGGCACCTTGTCAGAGTGAAACCCAAGGGCTCTTCTCTTCAAATCAAGCTGCTAAGCAGAGAGGTAAAATCATTTGAGTCTGAACAGCTCCTGCAACTGAAAACTGCCTGATGCTGGCAGCACCTACATGTCAGGATCCTGTTCATCCCACAGTGTTTCTCCCCTCACGTGAATGGTTTGCAGATACAACCCATGTGCAGGAAGCTGAGATGTCAGTCATGATTTCCACCATGTGACATACACCTCATCCAGAGATATAAAGACAGCTTTGACTCATTATTGCTAACTGAACAGATTCCTGGAAACCATTGGAAACAGCCTATGGCATTATCTTAAGGTTATCAGTACACACAGCCAATGTGGCCAAACTCTCCTGGCTTAAAGCATAAACTTCCTGTTATTTGATTTATTTAAAATATTCCAGCTCCTATCATCAGACAAATTGAACAGAATCTCAGGTTTCACACTGAAAACAAAAGCTTCCACTCTCTGTGGTGGCTTCAAATCAAATCTTCAGGATATAAACCCTATTGTTTAAACACCTTCCTCCCCATAAAAACCATTAAACCAACTCAAACCACCCCTAACATCCCCCAAAAAGGCAAGTAAAATAAATCCTGGAGTTTTAGTTTGAACACACAACTCCTCCATTGCCAGTCCTAGACTTCAGGACCTACATCATCAGTCAGGCAGTACTGTGTGCTCCTTCTCACTGTTTCCCACATATCCCACAGAAACACATGTATGCATTGGGAAGCAAAGTTTGCTGCTGCATATTAGCATAGCAGGGGAATAATCCATGCCGCTTTCACACCAAAATGCTTTAGTATGAAAAAAACCCCACAATAAGATAAAAATTAAGGCTATGAAGTACATGGAATCCCACAAGTTGTTAAGACTGAAAATTAAACCTTAAAAAACAAGGGGAAAAAGGTATCTTTAAAGCAAATGTTTGAAATCTCATTTCATTTCCCACTTCCCCTTGACTTCATTTTGTCCCCTCTCCATCTTCACTGCAAAAACAAGTATAGTGATTGACTACATTTTCTGCTCCTGTGTGCCACAGACCTCTATGGGTAAAGAAAGGGTTATGCAGACCTACTGTCAGCAGATGCAATTAATCCCAGGACTTAGAGAAACATGAACATCTGTGTACAAGCAACAGCACAAAGTCCACTGTCCCCCCTTGAACAGGCCAGTAAAAAAACATCAGTGTCAATGGTGGCCAAATCTGATGAGAACGGGGAGGACTGGAATACACTGGAGATTTCAGATCCTATACAACAACCAGCTGTCTTTTAAAAAGAGGAGATTGGATGACATGAGGAGCAGCATCCCAGCTGAAGCCTCTACCATGGAATAGCACTGGCTTTCCTCCCAACCTACACAAGAAACCCAGCATTTGCAAACTATAGCAGGGATGAGAACAGTTCAACAACTAAAAAAAGAAAGAAAGAAAAAGAAAAAAACCCAAAACGTAGCTTTTTCTGTTTGTGGTTTGCACCTAAATTCTTCTTCTCCAAGGGGTCCTCTTGTTCCTAATGGATTAACACCAATATTTTCCACTTTAGTCCCCTGTCAGAAAACCTCATGTCAATGTCATCATCCTCAGTCAAATAAGAATGACGATGATGCTCCCTCCAGCTTGTTATATTTCTCCAAAGCTAGAAGCTTTACCCAGGAAAATAAACACAGATGGCCTATAGGAGAGCCTGTTTTCTTTTAATACTTAAGAAAAGGCTCACAAAAATGCTCTTTTATCTGTCACGATGACCACTTGAAGTCTTCCAGGATCAACAGCCTCAACCTATGAGCCTTTGAATCATCTGCCTTTCAAACACATGTGCCAAATTGCATCTCGTCCCCAGACATAAACCTGACAAATTTCCCTACAATCAAAGCCATTAAACTAACTGGTCTCACTGGTAGGGGGTGGAAAACAACTGCGCTCCCATGACTCAAAACACAGCCACACAGTGCTTCCAGCCATCCTTCAATGCACACAAGTCTTGTAGAACACACAAAGTAATTTTCCTCAAATCCTGTAATGAAAACAACAGCCAACAAAGGCAGTACACAATTCAAAGGGAACTGAACCTCGTCTTCCCAGATAATCAGCTCTATTTCTCAGCTATCAAAGATGATTGTATCACAAAGTCCCCTTTAGAGACTGAGAGCTTTACTTTGGGATTAGAGGGGGTCTAGGGAGGATGCTTCAGTAATCTCATTGTAAGGATGTTCAGGAACCTCACTGCTTGCCAGGACACTCTCTGCATTACCCCATTGTGTATATCAAATACTTTGTACATTTTAATTCATGTGCCAATAGCTGTTCTTTATTTTAAATAGCTTTCCTGATTTCTCAAGAGCTCTCTCCTGTGGGAAATAACTGTACATCACCTCATTATTTACTATTAGGCTTAAAGAAACCAATTCCTTTTAATTGTCAGTTAACCAGGTATACATTATTTCCATTACCATCTACATCTCATTTAATTGTTATCAATTAACAGTCTGCTTCCACATTTCCTTACATCTCTCTCATGCCTTTCCTCCACCAGGACCGCACTCTTTGGGAATAGACGTCCCTCCACCCATCAGTGCACAGTGGTGAATGCACTAGAGAAGCTCTGTTTTCACAAACACCAGAAGCAGTTTAAAGACAGTGACTATGACAAGGATATCCCAGAAGGAATACTATTGCTTCAGTATGAAACACTGATTAACAACACAGCAGAAACAAGCCCTGCTTCCCTCCCACCCCCAAGGGGTCTTGGCAGTGCTGAGGGCAATCAGAGCTACTGCAGAGTCTGGGAGCTGTCACAGACTGAAGTGGTGGGACGGCTGATTTCCAGCACAGGCTAGATGAGATAATTAAAGCCATTTGTGGAAGGCCATGATATGCTGTTATACATGATGAAATCTGGAAGAATGTAGAGCTTACATGAATTTTAATCTGAACAAAATACATATTTTAGTTTAATGCAGATGTTCTAGAAACACATTTTTGCTCCTCTGAGATAAGCTATCCCTAACTCTTCCTTCCTTCCATACTTTTGCTGACATTTCTATTCTCTCAGGTAACCACAGATAAAGTCCATTTTGCTTTCCACACAGGGACTGTAAAACCAACTTAATCTACTTCTTCATTCAGTTTAAAGCTTAAGGATTTGACTAGAAAACCCAAGCCCCACACATCTACATTTTGAGCATACATGACTTTGAAGAATTCAGTCTAAGCAGACTGCAGGTAACAAACAAGTGGCCAGCTGAGCCATCGTGCTTCATTGACTGTAACTAATTGTGCCAAACACAAACCAGTTGAGACCAAGGAGGAAACAAATAGAACCCCAAACACCAAAGCAACGCTACCACAGAAACAGTATTATACACTACACTAACAGAGTCTTTGCACAGAATTTTCTGGGCAGCTTTTCCCAAAGCAAAGTTTTCAAACACATAATAGTCAGGACATGGATGGTTCATAAATCATGGCCAATTGCTTTATACTTCTTCCATCACTAAGGGATGGACACATAACCACAACACAAATGCTGCAAGAACACCTTGAGACTCACTGAGGTTCAAAGACGCTCTTCCTGGTTTTTTTTCTCTCCCAGTTTATATAATGGTCCCTATATTTGATCCTGCCATTTCTTGACAAATGAGGTGCATTTTCACTCACACGAGCTTAATTGGCAAACCCTGAAAGAAACTAATTGCTAAGCACAAAGCAGCATTACGCTGATGAAACAGACCTGCGTTCAACAGCTAGAACTGCCTTAGCAGACAAACACTGACTGCAAAACAGCACAAAGCTTTCACCTAACAACCAGAAGACAAAAACCCCCATGTTATTTCCCTTCAAAAGCCTCTTTTGATTACTGGAATTAAACATAGTAGCTACTCCTGTTTGTTCCAGTACCATTGTCTGGAACAAAACCAGTCTGCAGCTAAAGGAAAATCCTTCCTTTAGACAAGAAAATGAAAAGTTATAAATCTATTGGGTTGGGTTTTTAAACCTTAAATCACATACACACACATATATATAGTACTAGAAAATACTAAGAGATATTTCCTCCCATTTAACTTTGCTGCTCTGAAACCATGCAATTATATCCTCCATATCCAAACACAATTGGTATCAAGCTTGTTTTACTTCAGAGTAAGTTTGCCAACCTCATATCCCAACCAATTTGTATAGCTATAGTTCAAGTCTCCTCTAGCAAATGCAACAAAAGCTGGACCTTTTGAGAGTTCCCAGTACAGTATTCTCTTCTGATTTTAAATATATTATTATTAATAGTTTATCATCAGAAACACATTAACATTTATTCTTCATTGTGTTTATCAGAACATACATTGGAATACAAATGCTAAGTTGATGGCTTCTTTTGGATATTAGTATACTGAGGGGAGCAACGTCAGTGATAATTTACATAGACAAAAACCTCATCAAGTTAAGTTTCTGACACCACTTTGCTGTCCAAAACCTTGCAAGAGGTTGAGATGTTGGCTATTTTCAATCAAATCTGGAGATAATCACTGTTTTTAACTTGGGCTCCCCTAAGGATGCCTAGTACTTCTTGTCAGAGCCACCTCCCCCTGTTCTTTCATGGTCTGAAGCCCTTACGAAGGAAAAGAAAATTAAGGCAGATCTTACTGTTGTAATACTATAGAGAAATAATAAACACAGATATCTATATATTAAAATGTGTATTTTATGTATTTAATTTACGTATCTTTGTATTTTAATATACGCGTATTTGCATTTGCTGTAAATACATCAATCCCATTTTGTTGGCATCATTTTAGCTGGTATCAGGCAATGCAGTTAAGTATTAAATACCACACATTACAAAAAGAAGCCTTAAGCATGCTATGGATTGCATTCAATGCTCTATATTGACACAGCTTCAAAAGAAAAATGTCTACTGTAAGTATAAATTAAAAGTTAAAATGCCCAATGAGTTAATGCATGCTACAGAAGCCAATGAAACCATTACACATTTCCACACAACGCTCCAAGCCCTTGAGTGCCAAATATCCTCAGCTTATACTCACTTGTAGAAATAGAAACCAACGTTTATACCTTTTGTAACTGCCTTTGTCAGCTCTAAAACTATTAAAAGGTTCTCTCTCTGTGTTAAAACCCTTATTAAAACACATACTGATGATGGATGCACCTTACATTTCCTCATTACAATGTATTACACAACACAACTCCTGTAGAAAAAGAACATCCAACACTAAAATACCAATCAGGTATTTTATACTGTCACCCTAATGGCCAACAAGAAGAACTCCTCTTCAAAAGCAGTTACAATGGTCAAAGAGAGAAAAGGCAGAAACACAGTTTACACAACTAGCAATGCTAGTTCATAGATTTGCAGCTTTGGCTCCTGCTAACATCTTGCCAGAAACCCTGTGGTTTCTGCATTATGTTTGCCTTTTCAGTGGGTAGCTCCAGGCTCCAAGGGATCATGTGAACAAAAGAAAAGGCAGGAAAAGTGTTCCGATGTCTGTTTGTGTTTTTCAGGGAAGAAATTATGACATATGTATGAGAGAGAGCCAAGCAGCTCTGTTAAAAATGTAACTGGCCACTCCACATATGCCTAGCCAAGAAAGCTTCATGATACACAAACTAATAAAAGAGAGCAATGAATACACAACAGAAATCAAATATTCAAGCCCGTATCTCCAAAGAATACATCCTATTAAATTTAAACTAGAAAAAAAAGAGATATTTAATCACAAAGGACATTCAAAACACAATCAGAGGAACAGTGAGGGGTTTTTTGACTACTTTAAATCTCGTTACACAGACTGAAGTCTCCACAAGTTCAAATATGATTTTAAGAAAACTTCTATAATATCCAAAATTGTGTTTACCTGCTGAGAAACAATCTGTCTGTCTTGGCACTAGGAACCACTAACTACATCAATGATCTAAAAATACTGAGATTTAAATCACAGGAGAGAAGAGCGGCACTGAAATCCTACAGCCTATAATACATTCGGTTTCCATTGCAGAACGGCCATAGCATCACTTCTCATCGCTGTGCTCAGCAGAAGAGAGCAAACAAAAACATGATTAGAAAACACAGCACTGGAATGGTAGAGGGCAATATGTTTTATGAAACCTGAAGAAGAAAAATGGAGGTGGTGGGACTTAGTGACTATGACAAATTTATACACACACAGATATAGATATATATATAGATAGATAGATATAAAAATAAGAGATGGCTCTATGCTACAGATTCTTTAAAGTAAAGATGTATTTCCAGGCTTGAGTCCCAGCCTGGACCTTAAACAAGGCTGCTAAATGGAACCTTCATTTAATCGCTTTTGGCAAAGCAAGAGGCTCTCATAAAATTTCAAGAAGGCAATGCTGAGATTTTGGAATTTAATGACTGCTTTGGAACTTCAGCTGCCCCGAATTCTTCAACTAAAATTTCATATGGGCTGCTTATGAATATTTGAGTAGTATTCAACCACATAATCCAGTGAGTACTCCCACCACCACCCTAGACATTTAAGAAAGTCCACCTGTAAATGAAGTGCTTTCCACCCATTTAATCATATATTGGGTCTGGGCTGACCTTCCCCTTCCAAGAACCAAAGCCATCATTTTGTGTAAAACACAACGCCTGTTTGGTCAATACTTCTCTAACGTGTAATGCTATGCTATTGGAGCCTCAAGATTTATTTTGATACCTCCAAGATTTTAAAGGCTGATGAAACATGACACAACTACGAGAAAGGGCAAGTCAATAACCACTCCTGTCACTGTAAATCCAGCTCTGAGGAACTGCGGTCCTGCTTGCAAATCACCCTTCCTAATAAAAAAGACCTTATCCTTTGCATGTCTTATTGTAACATGTCAGAGAGCAATGGCAAGAATTTATGCCCTTGTCTTTTCTTCCAACATTAAATACTATCTGCCCGAGACCTTTCTGCAAAAGACAATAAAGGAAGCAAAACGAGCTTGCTGTAGGTTTTGCTTCATTTATGACACACTCTACAGCAAAACAAACTTTCTCATTGAATATTGATTAAAACCCTGTCTCTTCTGATTGAATATTGATTAAAAACCTGACTCTTCTCATTGAATATTGATTAAAACCCTGTCTCTTCTCATTGAATATGGATTAAAAACCTGTCTCTACTGTACAACTTGAAACCCCTAGGAGAAGGGAAGGGGAGAATCATAGTTTCATAGAGAAGAATAAACCAAATGAACCATTCCAGGGTATTGTAAGTGCTGCAGAATCTCAAAACCACACAAAACAATACTGAAATTTGGCACAAATCCCCAGTAAATGCTTCACTTCAAGATGTGGTTAAAACACACAGGGACTTGTTACATACCATTCTACTGTATATAGGTGACAACTGCAACCAAGCTCACAGGAGCAAGCATAAATGACTCCACACTATCAGCTCTGCTGGAGAACCACTGGACTTTCACTAATGCGTGACTTCCATACAGAGCCATACAATGGAGTGAAATCTTTGACTCCTTTATGAAAGTTAAATTATCCCAGCCAAAAATATCCAAACTTTTTATAAGAAACTTTTCTCTGTGCCTGACTCATCACCTGATGGTCTAAAACCGATGGTAATATCTTAAGGGAAGACTTGACAGAAATAATCTTATAACAAAATCTATGTAAAGTTGGCTTCAGCTGCCTCAGAGTTCACTTATTTTCCACAATTCTCCAATTAAAATAGTTGTATCTGGGCAACGTTCTCTATCTTCTCCTTAAACTTCAGACTTCCAGAACATCAGTTGGATTTCCTTTTGCTGAACAGTGTTAACTGGGCTGAAGTTTCTTACTTTTGCTATTGCCTAGGCTTCCATGTTGCACAGGTGATTTTTCACAGCTCTTGTAGATGGGCATTGGCTTTGACATGCACGTACCATATATACAGAATAACCTGATGAGTTTCATTTTCTTCCCCTAAAAGTGCAACAGGCAGCAACGTTAATCAAACTGTTGCATAAGTCAAGAATAAAGTGTCAGCAGTCACTTCAGTGCTGTAATTTAAGTGGGTCCATAGTTATCAGGAACCAGAAAACTTGTTAGCATAGTAAAGGTTGTCCTCTAAGTATCTAAGTAACTTATCTTCAGGAAGGACCAAGAACAGGCCCACCAGCAGCTCATGTTACTGCACCATGCAGTCCAACATATTAAAGGCTCAACTGAACACCACCAGCAAAGCCAAGCTTGCTTTGAGACCTGATCCTCAGAAACTCATGCATGCAAGGAGATCTGAACCCACCTCAAGACAATGATCTCAGTGTTAGAGCAAAAGGATACTTTTTGTGTCAGAGAACAATTACATAGATAAAACCTCAAAGAACAGTAATATTTCTGTCTTCTTTCTACCCCTCTTCTGAATCTTGGTTCTCCTGGAGATGGCTGCTGGGTTAGACAGCCAGCTTATAGAAAACAAACACACAAGTTAGCATGTCCCTGCTAGTATGTGGCCATAAAAATAGCTGGTTTCATTAACAGTCAACTTCCTCTTGACTTACAAGCAAGAAGTCTAGAAGCTGTAGCTGTCAGAGCTACTTCCTCACAGTACATCTTCCAACACCAACACAAGAGTATCAGCAGCTGCAAAGGAGCACCTGTGAAACCATGAAAAGCTGTAGCTGCTTTCCAAGCATTCCAGCTAACACCACGCTGTTAAAGCCTAATTTACCATTTCAACTGGAACTACAAAATCAAATGCACTGCATCCTGTCTGATGAGGAAAATACTTTCTAAATCTGTGTTTATCCAGCAGCCTCCATGTTTTGACAGGACCTGCTTGGAGCTACCATAATACAGGAAACAAAACAAGAATGTGGTGTGTATGTTCAGGGACAAAACCAAACCTCTATTAAAAACTGTAAGGTCCTATCAGCATCCTGTTAACCAATGTTAAACCTCAGCTTCTCAAAATGTAGGACAATAAGGACTCTTACACATTCATTAACCTCCGAGGAAAGCTGAACACTAAAATATCCTTATGAAAATCCAGCTTCTTATAATAAGATACAACTAAACAGGATTTCTGCACTTCAATTACGGCAAATTAAACAAAATCATTGTAAATGCAATACCCTGCTGATGGTTACAAACTATCCTGCTGCTCCATACAAATTCCTCTTGATTTCAATGGGAGTCAAGGAGGATGATGGTAGAAAGCCTGAAGCACAACGGTAAGGCAGACACAGAAAAATGGAGCTATCTTCTTCAACTGAGCAGAAATAATCAGACCTTTCCATCTCCAGTTTCAGGTCAATCCTCCTGGCCCTGTAAGTTGCACATTAAAATCTACATTTGGCTGACAGCTGAAACATTCAAACATCAGAACCAAATCAAACACGGTAAAGGAAAGATGAGACTGGAAGCAGGCTAAAAGGAGATGATGACATCCCACCACTGGATTAGTGCACAGAGCAGGGCTTGCTATGCTGCTATAGCAGCTTGGTGATGTCTGCTTCAGCAATCACCCAGGCCAGGTCAGTGTTTAGGTAACCCCCTGACTTCTACACGGTGTAGCACTGGCACTGGAGCTGTTAGTTGTACAGCAGTACAAGACCAAAGGCTGCCTAGACTGTGGAACAGTACAACACTTCCCAGTCAGCAGAACAGAACTGTAATTTAAGTATCCCTTTCTGTGTGTCTGCAAACCAATATTTCAATCTGTTTCCCTAGAAAACATTTATCAGAGGTTATTTGGAACTTACTGAGATGTAACATGGCTGTAATGGGAGCTCACTGCTTTACACTTTTCATCTCACTGCATGCTGTTAGTTATTTCTTCTTGTATCAGTTTTCATTACAGAAACCTTAAAGGAAGGAGGACTGGTTGCTATGCAGAGTTCACGGGCGTACCAAGGTGGCATTCATGGCCTGATTTTTATCACCAATGGGCACAGAAAATAGTTCATATGCAGAAGGAAAAAGACATTAATGTTACATTTCCAAGGAGATTTTAAAACCACAAAAGTCAAGATTTTCAAAGGGATGGCTCCCACAGCATGCATAATGCGTTATAAGGAATATGGAATATTGCTATATTCTGTGTTTTATGCCTTAATACATATGTGCAACTTAGCCTACTTATGACTGTTGTGGGAACCGTAAGCAGCCATCCTGACAATTTCATTCTCAGCTGTAATGTTGTACTAATGAAGTTTTGGTACTTAATCTCCTTGTTTGTTTCAAAAATGAGGAAGGAAAATAAAGGAAAAGATACAGGGAAATGTGGCAAAAATAAAGGAATAGGAATACTATCATTTCTATGTGTTCTAATTATTCAAGTCCATGGTGAATTTGGAATTAAAAAAGAGCTGAGCCTGTCAAGTATTGGGGAAACCAGTACTTGCACTAATGTACTTTAAAGACATCACGCAGGCAAATAAATCCACTATCCCCTTCTATATATTACTTTGCTATGACAAGTCCAGTGTGCAGTATCACCAACACAGATAGATCCCCTTTATCACATTCCCAGTATGATGCAGACAGCCAAGACAAGAGCTGTTTTCCCTCAGTCAGCTTAAAAATCTTGCATTTTCCATTAACAGGACATATACAAACATAAAGAACCTCAGACATCAATCCTTTAGCTGGAGACTAGCATACCTCTAGTCTCCAACTAGACTAGAGGCACGCTAGCACTTGTCTGGATTTAAGATCGTAATGATGAGGATATGGATTTGGAAAAGAATTTCACTTCGACCAGAGATGGGAATCTGTGTTTGCTGTGGCCAAAGACAGGTGCAAAAGCTGCCAAACATAATTGCTGGCATGCTACTTTATGCTTAATGGTGCATTTTTAGCTATACAACCAAAGGTTAGGATGTAAAAGATTAATGGTCTCCTAAAAGATATTGCCTGATAGAAGTGCCCAAATTTCAACTGTCAGGCTCAACAAAGTGTCTTTCTCCTTTCCTGGAAACCTTACTTCTGGGAAACATTTAGATCTCACAAGATCAAAACACCACGGTTCTGACAGAATACTTAGGCAGACTAAGCAGCATCCATGCTGGTTGCTTCGTGACTCAGAATGAAACAACAACGCAGGACTTCAGAGTGCTGACTGAGTCATACTAGCCTACCGAAACCAACATCTCCCAAACGTACTTGCCTTGACCAACAGAACTTCTACTTCTAGAAAACCAACATGTCCTGATATATTCACCTACTTATGTACAAACATGTACAGGATCAAGCTTCTTCCACTTATCACCAATTTCATAAAACCAAAGGAAGGATAGCCATAGCAGAGAAAAGGCAATGATGGATCTTTTCAATTACAGTTTTAAAACCAACAGTGAAGAAGAAGCTCAACACTTGTAAATACTCCACCTACCAAGCACAGCTCTGATGCAAGCTGTGGATCAGAACCAGCCTGAAGCTGGTAGAACTAGAGTGCCACAATGAGAAAGAAGTTTCCATACTCATCAGGATTCACTCAATTCTTGTCTACCTTGTCTTCAACCCCAAAATCTTGCATCTCTCATGTTTTGGCTACAATCAGAGCATGACAAGAACATTATTGTTCTGCAGGCTCTGGCATACAGCCATTTTCATACTTAGGACAGCCTAAGACATGAAGTATCTGACATTTCAGTATATTGCATGTGCACACATGGGACACGATAGTTTGCAATCTACATAGCTGCCTAATAATAGTCATCGTATTACGATATATAGAGCTAAGGCTATTGATCAGGACATTGGGCAGTACTGAAAATAAAACAAGCCAGGAAAGAAAACACAACGTAAAACATGAGTTTCAAAGGTATTCTTACTCCTGTAACTTCCCACAAATCAATTAACTAAGCTTAGGTTCATCATTATCATCCTAAAGGTATCAATTTGAGGACATGCTTCACTGGGAAATGCTTTCTCCCTATTAGGAAGAATATAACTTACTTTCACCAAAGAAAACCAACCAACACTGATGCTACAAATGCATCTGCCTCCCATGCTCTGTCTGCATGAACATTGATCTCTGTTTCTCCATGGGTCTCCCACCTATGTCTGTTCAATGTAAAGGACCCTTTTTTCAGCATGTGGGACTAAAAAGGGAGAAGTTTAATCAGCTTTTGGTCTTGGCTGTAAACTCTAGGCCCAACTACAAAGTACAACTGTTATGGCTACTCATTTTGGGAGGCTCAAATCAGTCTTTTGAAACTATTTGTAAGACTTTTCTCCTCCTCAAAAGGGCTTCTCAATATAAAACTTCTGAAGCATAAAGCCTCAGGCAGAGCAGGGGTAATTAAGAGAGGCAGTTACCATATTTTTGGTGGGTATCACGACTGGCATTGTAACTACTAATAGGCTACTCCCTGAAGAAGGACAAAACACTTGGCTGCCCAAGCATCATTCATAGAGCCTTGTCAGATGGCTTGCATAACATTGCTAGTGCACGCACCAGAAGACCTCCTCTGAGGGATAATCTTTCCCTTCCCTTCATTATCAGATGCCTTACTATTACCCTCTGCAGTGTAAAGAAAGGTCTCTCAAGTATTTAACTTCTGGACAGCCACTTTCATTGGGTTGCCAAGGGTTTGAACGCGATAGGAGAAACCTGTTTCAATTTCAGTGGAAGCAATTTTCTCAATATGTGAACATTTAATATCTTGTAACAATTGATTCAAATATCAGGCTGCATTGACTGTTTGCCATAACAGAATTAGCAGCATTTCAGCTGAAGTTGTGCTTGGCAAAGCTACAATTCCAGCCCTCCCACAGCACAGTCCTGTGCGGCTGCTGGCTGTAATTCCACCCATGTGCTACACACCCTCACGATCAGCTTACCTCCTTTTACACTGAAAATACTCTGCCTTCTTCCACTGAAATCAAAGCTCTTCTCATTTAAGTCCAAACATTAAAGAGTTAGCATGAGCAACCTGACAAAACTGACCAAAATATGACACATTTTCTCTTATAAAAACATCTTCAGGTTTTATAATCTCTTATGAAAAAGCCTTATTGACTTAACCTGCTAAATATCTAGACCAATCCAAGTACGTGAACCAGTGCTGTACAAGAACGAACTTCATATACCTCGCTGGAATCTCTGGCAATTCAGACAGGGGAGAAAACAAAAATGAGTTATAGTAACATAGAGCCTGAGGTCTGAAGGGATAATTTAAGTGCATTAAAATTCATTTCTGTTTCAAGAGACACAACATAAAACTTTTCAATGCTCTTTAGTTCCTCTGCCAAGCACTTCTCTGAGTATGTTCCAAACTCAAAATTACCTCCCAGGAGAGCATCTCAGGTTGGAGCTTTCTTTCATTGTTTCTGGGTTTGCTCCTATATTATGGATTATTGGTTCCAGATGTGAACTGGGGATGGTAAAAAGCGTTACCACTACCCCAAGTTTCCTTGGTCTTTAGGAGGTTCTATAGGAACTAAAGGGAGTCAATTTGCTTTTCATCTGTGGACTGTCTCTTGGGGAAGTCTCAGAGACGTACCACATAACTTGCAGACCTCTTTCTCTCTCAAAATGCATGTTTGTGGATGCTTCTTACTGTTCAGTTTGGTGAAATCACCAAGTATTTATATGGTAATTTGGAGCCTTTGACCAGCTCTTTATAAAATAAAGCAACAACAGAACCTGACTGGGGCCCTTCTTTTTTAACTGAAAAATGGTATTACAATACTGATGTTCCTTGCCTTTTTTTGCAAACACCAAATGATGTGTGCAACTGGTGTGTACATGCGACTTAAGAACTAGAAATGTCATTGCTTCACCTGCTTAAATTTAACCTAACCGTTTTCATACCCTCCTTCTATCTTAGCTCTATTTTACTGCTCATGACCACAGTGAATGCAAAACTCTAGTTACAGTGAAGTACAGCTGAGCATTCTACATACATACCTGTGCACACATACAAGAAATCAGGGCATGAGTAAAACAAGGCAAAACAAGTCACTGAACTGTGACTGCAGTGGTATCTCCTTTCACAAGCTAATGGCAGCTGAGTATCATCCTACTGGGGACAAATGGGTAGCGATGTCCTGTACTCAGTGATACACACGTAATTTAACCCTAAAACCTTCACAACTGCTCCAGCAGATCAGACCTAATTATTTTCCAGCATTAAGTCCTAAAGAAACATGGATGCAGGCTAAGTAGTGACACACATGGAAGGCAACTTCTGCTTCTGACACACAATGTATAAATTCACTGAATGCAAGTGCACTTTTAATTGCTCAAACATTGCATACATGTTCTCACCAGACAGTCAGAAACCCAACACAACAGTCTAACTCAACCTACACTTCACCACTGCAGGACAACATCACCTTTCAGCCCTATTGGCTGACATTGAAGGCTTTAGCAGGCAATCTTACCTTTCAAAGAGCAAATTAATGCTAAAAACATTAATGTTTTACTGCTGCTAGGGGCTTATTTGATTACCAAACCCGGCTTTGGGCTTTATCCCTCTGGATATTTGGGGTTTGCAAAATGTAAAACGCATCACCCGTCTTCAAGCACATAAGATGCTGTTAAAAAGGCAAACAAAGCACTCTGCATGCAAGGGATGACACAGCTGTCATAGGGGTGTTACCTCGTTGACCGAGGCATGGGAAATGGGTAGTCTCATGATACCAGAAACACCAGAAAATGCAAAGGAACTCAAGGGCAGGGACTCAGGGTGTTACTCAAACCAAAAAGAGAAAGACTGGCTGGAGTTAGCTGCAACTGCAGCATTTCCAGTAGTAACAGAACACTTGGAGACCAGGAGAGGCACAGTGCTCCAGGCCAGTTGGAAAAAAGAAAGGATAACTCCTGGTTTAAATTAATCCCTTTTTTTTAGTGCTGAGAACAAAAGTGGAAAAGCAACCAACACGCTTGTCCCAGCCACTTATCCATGGCTGGTACCTCCTTGAATAAGCAGGGAAAGAAGGAATGCAAACTCTGGCACAAAGGAGGGTACCTGCAGCACAGCAGTCAGAACTGCTCCTCAAAATGAGCCTTCAGCAGCACTGAGAAAGACTGTAAAAAAGCCTAAAACCAATGGCATGGAGCAGTTATAGAAGAAATAGCAAGTGCAAGAAGAAGAAAGAATTGTATTTTTTAATTGTTTAATCATTGTATTTTTATCCAAAAGCCACTGATTTAAGCAGCACCTCCACATACAAGCCAGTGGCACAGAGAACTGGTTATCTCAGTGCACAAACTGCAGTGGTGTCCTGATACAAGAGATACCCCTGATGCTGCAGAAGCCAGGGAAAGCTTTACAGGTAAAAGCCAGGACCTCTCACATACACAGAGCCCAGCAAACCAGGAAAGCCTGGGCTTAACCATATGCTAGCTTCCAGAAAAACCCTGTCAAGGAAGCATTTCTCCCTTGGTATTAGAATCCTTGCAGATTCTAATGCAAAATAAGGGCCTCAAGGTAAAAGTCCAAAGAGAGACGTAAAAGGCGATTAAATTCTTACATACACCTATACAATCAGTACAATACCATGCTTGAACTGTTTAGATAGAAAAGTATTTACATTCCAACAGTAACACACACGTGTAAAGGATCCAGTTTAAATAGCAATTATTATCTAGCTGTGCCAGGACAAGGAACATGTTTGAAACATTCAGTAGAACTTAACACAGGCAATTATAAATAATCATGGTTTATTAAAGGGGGATGACCTTTTATAAACACACCACCCCAAGAGCAGATACAGACACAAGAGAGCAATTCACATGCCTGTAACAGAACAGCTCACATCCTCTTTGTAACCATTCCGAAAGCTTCCTTCTGGAAATGCTTTGTCTACTAAACTTTGCCTTACAAAACAAACATCTACCTCCTGAAGTGAAATCAGTGCGCAAGGCTCACAGCTGGCGTCTGTGCTTTGACTTGTAGGTACCATCAGGCTTTAAAAACACAAAGCAGCCCCATACTTTGAAAACCTCTCCAGGATATAGGCCTGAATGTGTGCTATAACATAACATAAACCAGCCAAGAGAAACCTGCCAAATCCGTTTGAAAGAGCTGACTTGGAAAGTCCAACCTTTACGTCAGGTACCGAAGCTTTCACATTTTAACAGGATTCTGACTTCTTTTTTTTCCCCTAACATGTGATGAGTTTATTTTCCAAATTCTTCACCGTTATCACCTGCTAAAACTCCAAGAAACACGTTATCAAGTGATTTGTCTGCAAAAGAATCACTGCATAACAGCAGTAACGTCCAACACTGACAGCAGCAGCAACAGGGAAGTGAATGTCTTCGTATCTGCGGTGGACTGAAGGACAACACACAAATAACAACTGTGATTGATCTAACTTGTGAAGATACCAGAACTTGGTTGTATCTGCCAATATTAGCATAATAGAGGCAATGACTAATTCCTATAGTGCCTCTTTTATAACAAGTGCCATAATCTCTAATTCATACAATCTCAGCCTGGTTTGGATTGAAGGGACCTTAAAGCTCATCCAGTTCCAACCGCTGCCATGCACAGGGACACCTTCCACTAGAGCAGCTTGCTCCAAGCCCCTGTGTCCAACCTGGCCTTGAACACTGCC
>JANHGB010052948.1:6795-18511 GCA_026283785.1 Coracopsis vasa
CCCCCCCCCCCCCCCCTTTTTTTTTTTAAGGCTGCAGAAGGATGTTATCTGTGCTGGGAGCAACTTGTTAGAGATCACTGAAGTTCTGCAAAGGCTGCTGTAGTTCAGAGGATACTGCATGTTGAAACCATTGAGGAAAAATGTCTTGTGCTTCCTGCCCCCTGTTTTGGTGCTTTTTCTTTTTTTATTCTTAAGAAAGTTGTTTTTCATACTACTCCTTTTCCAAATTTTATCAAATATTAAATTTTATTTTGTATGTTTATCAGTAGAAAGTAAGAGTGATATTACATCTCCCAGACAAATAAAAATTCAGAATAAACTGAAGAAGGAACTTGGTCAAATAAAATCAGTTTATTTCAGTTTCTGTCTACTTGACTCCTTTATGGCCATCTAATTATATAAACAATAGGCTGCACAGATTTCCTTCTTCCTTTCTTTCTCTTTTTTTCCTTTGTGTCATACTGTTTGCTGAAGAATTACCGCCCTCCCCCCCCCACCCCCTTTATCCTGTATCTGTGAACAAAGGGCATACAAAATATGAAGGTTTTAGAAACTGTAAAATAATCTATGATTTATTTTTTTTTTCTCAGTTCAAGGGAGCTATACACTGAAATGCATCATCCCTTCTTCCAGATACACAAAACAATAAATGAAATGGATGCTCTTAGGAAAGGGGTTTTTTTTACTCATACGTAATGTCTTATATAAAGGAAATTTCTTTGTAATATAAGATGAAGAATAGTGAAATACAAAGTGTTGGTTGTCAACAGGTCAAAAGGAAGAAAATGTTAGATATCTTCCATGAATTCAGTACTCCAGCCCTGACTGAGGCATGCCACCCTCTAGTGGATTAAAGTGAGATGTGATTCTCACGCTCATCTGCTTTGTTTGAAGAAAGCCTCACAGTCCTGGCTAATAACAGTATGAAAAATTTCTGAAGATTAGGAAACGGTGTAAATTAATGTAGTTTTTGCAACAGCAATAGCACCAGAATTCTGTTATAAAATTGTTACTATTTTATGAATACTGTATATAATTTCAATTCACTTTGAGTCTGAGATTGTGGACTGCATTATATTTGTTTTTTCTTCTGTAAGAAAATGATTTTACACTTCATAAAATCACTTATTATGAAAAGTTAATTAAAGTAATGCAACTTGAATACATTTCAGTTTGTTATAACTGGTTAAGGCAAGTTCTGTTGTTTGACTCATTGATACTTATACTTTTGTGGCTGTAAAAAAGCATTTTTTTCCTTTCTGCCTCAAACTTATGAATACTACATTTAAACTAAGTGCAGGGAACAACGTTTTAATGTTTTAAAGTTGTCTGCTGTTCAGTTTTCATACAACTGAGTAGGACTACCTCAACCTGGTTGATTCTATGATTCTATATATAAGATAATGGCATTTAAGTGGTGGACTGCAAATATGTGAAATACTCTAGGGTAGAAGGAAGGCCAAGCGCCCTTCCATTTTCTCCCATTCTCTTATTATTGACATCACATTTTTTTTTTCTAATGTGAGTTAAGCAGATGTAACAAAAACAGTTGGGGCAACCCATCTTTGGTTACCTTTCAGGTTTTCTTCCCTGGGGCTGGGACAGGGAACACGTGAGGCCAGAAAGATGATGTCATATCACCTTTCTGTAGCCTCAGGGCTCACTGGTAAAACCTTGTCTCTTTGCCCCCAGGAGGTGGCTCTTGGAGCCTCTGCTATTACTTAATATTCACCACCGTGAGCTGCAAATAAAAACCATTGTAACTTCCTAAAGTGAACCTGTGAATCTTCCCTGGTGCACAACATAACAGCCCATGTCTGATGGGACAATGTTTGGGATGTGTTTAAGATGCACAACCCAAAGCCAGAAAAGTAAGACTTCTTGCCATACTGGCCCCCACATGAAGAATGGAAATCCTTCCTGATTTCAGCCATGTAGTTAGCCACACCTATCCCAAACGAATGATGTAAATGTGTGCTACAGGTGTGGGACAGTGGGTGAAAGAAAAATCCAAAAAGTCTGGACAAAATTCGAAATAGGAAAATGTTCTGTTAAAGACAACTAAATACTGCTATTTCTCTTGTCTCAAGCAATGGTGACAAAGAAGATCTGGGGAAAAGGGAATCAGCAGGGACTGCCATTATCCTACATGAAAGCTTTCTTGTGTTTTTCTCCTAACCTCATGTACTTACTGTCATTCAGTCAATGTCCGGCTTTCTGGTTAACATGAGAATCATGCAAAAACATATTCAGTGATTTGACATGTGAAATTAAGATTACAGAAGTGGTTCATTTGGGTTGATTGGTATGGACTGTGTAATTAGAGGGCTAAATAATTAAATCAGCTAAAGTATACTTGCAAAAAGAAAGTGAGTTCTTATGTTAGACCATATATGCAATTAAGGTACCTCCTTGATAGGCATACATTTACATATTAGTTGAAATGTTATTATATCATAATAAAGTTCAGTTGTGAAATAATTGAATTTTTTAATTTAGCTAATGCTAAAGAATCTTTTTTTTTTCAAATTATCTGCAGGAGAAAAATATCTTTTATAACCAATACAATTATGATGATTAAGGTTCATTAAGTTATTTTCCTGCTGATTTAACTATGATGCTTGGTGGTTTTAAAATAGCAATGTAATCTATTTTACCAGAACTACATATATAGCTTATTAGATTACAGGATAGGAAAAAAGTATCTCAGACTGGTGGAGAGATGGTGAAAGTAATGTAGGCTAACTCCAGGTATTTATTTAGCATGCATTTTATCTGATTACTGAATACACATGAAAATAAACTAAGTAATTATTTGTTTGTAATGGACAATTAATGTGATGCACAAAAACCCGAGTTATTAAAATACAGTGATTCTGTGTCTGTATTTTTCTTAAAATTGGAAGAGGATTTCAAAACCTTTTCCTTTTTTCATTACATAGAAAGGTAGAGCATCCTTGAGCTTTAATATCCTGCAGGCTTGTGGTTCAGAAAATTAATGGTGACCATTTCTAGTGTTTTTAGGCTCTGAGAACACAGCTGTGTTTAGAATGCAGCAAGTATAATTAAAAACTGCAATAAATACTATGCAGTTATAGTAAAAAAACCCACAGGTATTTGATTTAAATTCTAATATGACACACTTTATATTATAAATTGACAATTTAAAAAAATTATTTTTAAGTACATCTTCATACAAATTATATCCAGGTGTAAAAGAGCTGACACTTTTTGAATAGCTTTATCACTTCTGACTACATATACCCCTATCTTGGTTTCTGAGGCACCATAACCACAAGGAAGAGGGCTGAGTAGTGACTCTTCGCACTTTCTTCTTGTAGCCTTTAGAGTGAAAAAGAGAGGAGCTGGTGTTTGACAGATTAATTCTCACCAGTTCTGCAAAGCATACCCTTGGTGTAGCTTCCATGTGAGGCGTGGGGACATACTGCTTTCTGAGTGAAGGTCCAGAACTGCTTAGATTCAAAGACATCTGTCTTGTGGCATCATCAGTTATTGACTTATTAATTATAGGCAGTTGTTATTGCATGATTTGCCTAGAAGAGAGAAAAGTGCCACCACTTCATGTAATCCCATTCTGCCAGCATTTTCAGTACAGTGTCGTTAACCTGATGCTGTCATTTGCATTTTTGGATATTATGGCCACTAACTATTGACATTTTCCTAATGGCTGTGCTTCCATACAGACAAAGACTAACTTTTATTAACGTGTCTCTCTCTGAAATTGAATTTTTATTTTCAGTTATAAGCAAAAGCAACATGTCTAGCCCTAGCTTTTCCCTTACTGAAGATAAGAGGCTTGCTGCCAACAAGGAGTTCAAGTGTCTAAATACAGTTGTCGTTCATAATGGAAAGCATTATGCTCAGGGTACTTAACCTGCTGCCAACTTTGTTTTACCGGATCTCAAAGTTAGTGTTGATAGGATAGAGATAAAGCAGGTGGAAACAAATCTAGGCCATGAACCTGTAAAGAATTTCACATAAGGGAAATTTCACATCTACACAAAGCACCAGTTATTCATTAAAAGCTATGTAGGTAGTATGTGCAATATGACTTGGCAAAATCTGGAACTGCATAGTAAAAAGTCATGCAGTGTAGGCAAATTCAGTCATGTCTGATGAGGATGAATAAAAGCAGTGGTGATGAGCTGATGCTTATCTTGGTGATCAAGGGGATTTTGCATATTCCACCAAATTTGCCTATTCATGCAGAAACTGTTCTGTGAGACAAAAAGGACAAGAGCTATAATTTTTTTCCTCATTATAGGTCCCAGAGCTATAGTCAGCCTTCCTCAGGAATCACCTGAGGTCTGAAAAATCTTAACATGTTTTATACCTGTTGGGTCCAACTCAGAGTGATACCTGAGTTCTTCTAATTTACATCCCTGGCTCTATTTTAATAGGTAAAAATCGCTGGCATACCAGCATCTGCTGAAGGCTGGAAGTGAGTCACACATAGCAACCACAACCTCACTATGCTGCCTGGGAATCTTAATGAAGACAGAGTAGTGAAAAGCAGCTAGAGAATCTTTATGTGCAGCTGGATTAGGTAGATGAAATATGGGAAATGTTAGGTAGATGAAATATGGGACCTGTAAAGAGGTTTTCAAGCTCAATGTATGTATTCCTTTTTAAAACTGATTTCATCTCAGTATGCTAATGTCTTACTTGTGGTGACATCTCAGTTTTTGTGATCCGCAGTGATTGTATATAGCTTATTGAGATCTTCTCAGTGATAGATGTTTAAGACTGAGATGCCCTTGTTGGTGTAAACTGGTTGTTGCTCATAGGACCCAGTGCATGAGATATACCTTTTAGTGTCATGGCTTTTTGAGCTAATCTGTATGTGAGGTTGATGAAGGAAATGGTGACAGTAATGATTTGAATATAAAGCCTAGAATTTTCATCCTGGCTGTGACTTGTAATTCTTATGGGTGTTGGTAAATCTTGAACTTTCTGTCCTTGTAGAAGACTCTCCTTTTCTTTGCTCATACCTGTTTTTCTTTCTACAGAGAGTTAACTGTTTGTTTGGTTTTTTTTGTCTGAAACAGGTTCACCCCCTTTCTGTTATCATTGGGAAGTGTGGCAAATAGTCAGTGAAAAAGAACCTCCTTCTCCCACTAATAGATTTTTCAATTTAGCCACTTTCCCTAAATGCCACGCGTATTTTTTTAAGTATATATGGCAAACCTCTGTGCATTTCTCAATAATTCAGGTTCTAAATTCAGACTTGATTTTCTTACCTTTTTTGATGAAACTAAACAAACACTATCTTCTTTTATATTTTATTGTGGTTTAATATTAAAATGGATGGGCAACAATAGCAATCCTATATAATTTCCTTTTCATAACTATTTGTACAAAAGTTATATTGCAGATTTAGAAATCTATACAACCAGAGTGACCAAACTAAACATTACAGCTATAACATCATTTTGGTTTTAGTTACTTTTACTCTAAGAGACGTATTATAGTAATTTCTCCATGGCATCAATAGAATGAAGTTATCTTGGTGGTGACAAGGAGCAGCACAGATATGTTCATTGTGTGTTCAGAATATGGTTACCTAATGATAGTTTAAATGAAATGCATTAAACTGTTGGAGTGCAATGGGTACCAAATTAAAGTTTTCAGTCAGTATTTTAGTTACACAATTCCTTTTTTTTTCAACTTGAAGATCTAAAATATTAATGAAAAGATCACTGTAACATGCAACAACCTTACTGAATAAAAACCAATTTAATTAGGAATGCAGTTAATGTGTCCTGTGTAATTTGCCAAAAACTGTGGTTGCACATTAGATATTTTTCTTTAAATGTAAAGTTATCTTTACGTTAATAAGTTGGGAGTAGAAAGGATCATGTGCATAATGACTTACTAGAGGAGGGGCTGTTTCAGATGCTTTCACATATTTGCCATTACTAAGGAAACCACTTATTTTGTCTGTGCATGTTTTGAATAGATCTCTCATTTGAAGTCTGGTGCTCAGACACTGAGGATCGCATTATAGCACTGAGAAAGAGGCAAAGGAAACAAAAGAGGCATAAACCCACTCCATCTTTAAAGAATACTGTGTATGAGTACTGTATTACATGTTTATAAAAATGTGCACATCTGTGCATTTTGATTGTTTTGTTCCTACTAAAACCAAAATGAAAGTATTAACAACTAAAACAGGGGAAGGAGCTGTTTTGTCCTGCACTTTGCCTGCCTCTATTCTAAAGATATTTGAGGAAGCTGGTGTACCATTTAGATAAAAAATATTAGTTCTGATTTTCATTTGCTGAAATGAAACATGGTAATAGATTGAAGTTGAAAGAAGTGCCTATCCAATGATAATTGCTAAAACAAGGCTGGAAGAATGGCTATGCATTCAACAGTTGATCAAACCTTTGCTTGGAAAGTGAGTCTGTTTTGGCAAAATTTCTTGGTTAAGATTAAGACACGACTGCAAATACACACCCAAACATACTTATATTGTATTGGGCCAGCACATTTTCTCCACATGTATAGCACACATATTCTGTGCTGGCCGAACATTTATATAACGATTGAATTAAACCCCTTTCTGTTAGCTGTTGCTTATGCTCCACTGATATGCTCAGAAACAAAAAGTTGCCTTAGGACATCCAAACGAATCTGTTTTGACAGGATATGTTTTTAAAGTATAAGTATTTAAATAACTTGGAACTGATTCCAAACTATTCACTAAAGGTCAGAATTGTTCACAAATAAGGTGGAAGAGTCAAAGATATGTAGAAAGGTAACAGATTGCCAGAGAACTGTAGGGAAATTAAGTATGTGGCCAGTTAAGTGTTCTTATTAAGCATGTTCAATATATGAATTAGTTTATTAGTTAGTTTTTCTGTCAAACAGGGTAGAAAAGCAAAGACAAAGATGAAAATTCCCATTTTCAAGGCCTACAAACCCCACAAGTCTGGAGTGTCATGTAAAACCAAAACCAGCACTACAGAAATTTAACTTCTTTTGAAAATAGTAATACATTCTATATTTTGAGTGTGTGTTAATACCAGTTTATTTTGTAATGAAGAGCCTTGTCGTCAGCAGTTGATGTCTAATATGTCTGTAAATAATTATTTTTAAGATATGTTGCGTAGTTCATGTACCATTTTGGGTGATAAGAGATGACTTTTAAAGCTAATACATTTCAAAAAGATTTATGTGTGTTTGTGTGCACAATTAATGACCAGCCAGCCCTACACAGATTTTCTTCTTTAACTACTTGACTGTTAAATGAGAGGGAGAATGATGGCTGTGTAAAGCTGACATGTCCTTGGCTTGACTTATCTGAATACTTTTGAGTGAAATAAAATAGATGTCTTTAGATTACATACAGATATCAGAATTCATTTATCTCAGGTTAGAAATACCAATTTTTAATATTCCAGAGTATTTGTGTTGTTTCAGTCCTGTACTGGTTATGTTTGCTTTTTATTGTTTTATTGAAAGGATTCACAACATGTCTCAAGGTACACTAAAAGCATTGCTATTCATTATCCTTCAATTTATGCTTCCAGCAAGAAATAAGATCTTCAGTGTTTGGTAATACTGGCAATTTGTTTCATGGTGTAAATGGTATGTTTCCAAAAGAGTGCATTCAGCCACAAACTCCCATCAGCATTATCACAAAAGAGATGAAATCAATATTTTTTTATAAAATAACTGGGATAGTTACTCTCAGAAAAAGCTAACATCTGTTTTTATACTAGAGTGTCAATTTACCTGGTGAGGACCAGGTAAATACTCAAAGATAATTAAGTGGATACTCAGAGACAATTAAGAGTTAATAATTTGATCTGTAATTCTAGTTACCAGAGAAAAAGAATCAACATTTTTTAATAACTTAATTTAAATATTTGGATTAAAAATATAATATAAAATGCAGCAGATACTATAAATAATAGTTTAGTGCCAAATAAATTTTATGATGACATCACTGTGAGGAGGAAGCAAAAGACAGGGAGAATAGGAGGGAGGTTTTGTCATGATAAGCAGCTCAGAGGAACACAGGAATATCATTCAGAAAGGCTGTTTGAACTTTAGTAATAGAAATGGGATTACACTCCACATAGTCTACAATGAAAGGTCATTTGGAGCCAATAACATGTAATTCAGCTGTAACTTGTGGAGTTATTACTTAGAAATAACTGGGGAGGAGAACATATCTCTGTATTACTGGTCGATCAAGAAGTATGAGCTGGCATGTCACAGCATGGCACAGCTGTGAAAAAAAGCATAATAATAATTCATAAAAAGCATCAGGAAAGTTATGTTACCAGCAAAAAGAAATTAGTAGCACTTTGGACACCTAATTTAGAATAATTCAGTCAGTACTGATTTTGTGCTAGAAAAAATTGTGAACTCAAACTGGAACAAAAGCAATTAAATACTAGTCAGATGACAGAGGAGCCCACATCACCGAGAGGTTTATAAAACCTTGCCTTGTACAGTGTAGGAGAGCTGGGGAGAAAATAAGATTCCTGCTGACAAATACATCCTGCTGATACACAGTGAGGTAAAGCTAGCAAAGGAACAAAATATGCAAGTGGCTGTGATTAAATTTAGGTCTGGAAATATGAAAAGTTTTTTGTTTGTTTTTTTTTCCTTCACATTTGAGTCATCACATCCTGGGACAAGTTTCTAGTGGAAATAATTTGGATAGAAAAACAAAACCAAGGGAAACCATTAACAAAACCCTCCTTCCTTAGAGGTACTGATTGGTATACTTATAAAAGAGGTATATTTGTAAATACCTGACTGCATACCTAAAAGAGAAGGAGCTAGGCTCAACATTTTAGGAAGATCTTTTCAGTCCTTTTTTTCTCATCAAAGATAAACCCTACTTAGCAGATTTCTGTATAAATCGAGTCCTCAACTCTGTGTCCAAAATTCTCTCAAACTGTTTTTTGACACTCTTAAGTATTTGTGAACATGGGAAATTCTAACTCCCCAAATGGTGGGAATACTTGTTTTTCAGTGGTGAAACAGCTTTCCTCAATATTTACCCTGGTAATTATGATAAAGCAAATGCACGTTTAGTAGTTACATTTACTTGCCATTACAGAATAGTGGTTTACCTATCTCTGCAGACTCATAGTTGAGTGGCACTGCAAAAGGTTCAGAAAAGAAAAGGAAACTAATATCCGCATTATAATGTTTGATTTCCATTTGTCTAGGTAGTTCTGGAAACAGTAATCCCCTTGATAATATTCACTAAACCAAATTGACATTCAAAGGCCTTAGATTTTACTCAAAGTTTTGTTCCTATCTGCAGCTTTGATCACAAAATAGAAACAGCCCTCTTGTTCAGGTAATGTTTTTCAGTATCTTCTGCTGGTTTTTGGTTGGTTTTTTTTGTTTGTTTTGTTTTTTTGTTTGTTACTCTGACAGATAACTGTCCTGGGTTCAGCTGTAGCAGTTATTTTTCTCCTTCTTAGTAGCTGATGCAGTGCTGTGTTTCAGCTTTAGTCTAAGGACAATGCTGATAGCACACCAATGTTTTCAGTTGTTGCTAAGTAATGCTTACCCTGATGAAGGACTTTTCAGTCTCATGCTCTGCCAGCGAGGAGGGGCACGAGAATCCAAAAGCAGAGGAAGGACACCTGACCCAAACTAGCCAAAGAGGTATTCCATATGACAGCACATCATGCCCAGTATATAAACTGGGGGGAGCCACCAGGAAAGGATTGATCGCTGCTCAGGTCAGGCTGGGTATTGGTCGGCAGGTGGTGGTGAGCAATTGTATTGTGCATTACTTGGGTTTATTGTTTTCTTTTCCTTTTCCCTTTTTAGTTTTATATTCTCTCCTCTTGTTATTTCCCTCATCATTATTATTGGTGGCAGCAGTAGTGGTTTGTGTTATACCTTGGTTACTGGACTGTTCTTATCTAAACCCTTGGGAGTGACATTCTTTCAGTTCTCCTCCCTATCCTACCCAGAGTGGTGGCAGGGGGAAGAAGAGGGAAAGTGAGTGAGTGGCTGCATGTGGCTCTGAGCGAGTGGTTCTGAGTTACCAGCTGAGCTTAAACTACAACGATAATCTTAAATTCAGGTACAAGGAAGTCACAGAAATCCTTATATGCACAAAAATGCATATAAGCATCCCTATCTTATATGCAAAATCCAAATGCCCTCAGATTGCCTAACCTTTTTTTGTGTGATCTTTTAGCACTCCTAATTTTGCTGACATCTACTTTTTCTATGAGTAGCTGTAAGAAATAGCTGTAATAAATCCACTTTTTAGATGTATCTCTATTTCTTCCTTGGGCCTTAAGTTGGATTTCCCCTTAGCTAATAGGCCACCAATATGTTCAGCCATCTCCTGAAGTGGCTTTAATAGGTAGATACATTAACTCATTTCATATTTTTCTACAGAGAGATATTCATCAAGGTAACAAACTTGATGATGGAAGAGCGTATTTTTCTCATTACTGCTAATTTGAATGTTATGCCAAAATTGCTTTCAGGAACCAGAACACAGATAGTTATGGCCTTAATGAAATAGTAATAACGTTCAAACTGGAAACCCAGCAAGTTAAAATGTGTGGGTTGAAGAGGGAGAAATCAAACTGCTGATTCATTCTCATATTTTCCTAACTGTACTCTCAGGCCGCATATTTTTATCATGGTTGCTGTTATGTCAAATGGAGAATATTGAACTGAACATAAAGGAGACTTAATATTGCCATTTACAGATGTGCCTCAAGAGTAACCTAAATGGTGAATAATTTGGTATGTCAGGCAGGAGCACTAACTTTTGACCACGAGAGGAGATTCTAGTAATTCCATTAATTCCACTAACCCCTCCTGAGACCATCCTGGTCTTGGGTATGAGTACAGCTACTTTTGGAGAGAAGCCAAACTCTTCATTGCTGCCTACACTGCATTTCAAAGCCTTTAATTGAATATTCTTAACTGAGCTAACTAAATTACCTTAGGTTTTGAGTCTCATTTTCCACCGATTCATCTTCCCTGGGCCTAGTCTTTCCTTCATCTTTGTGGCTGTGCAAAGAACATGCAATTGCCTTTTCTCACCTCCCTCCTAATTTTGAAATAAAGCACAGTTCTCCTTTCTGAAACCTTCCCTGCTGGCTGCTCAGGTCTTTGTCCTTGCTAGCTTCCCTCCAGAGGGATGGAGATTGCAGTCCTCTGCTTTCTCTTTAATGTGTGTTACCCATCAGACATTTCCAAGGATGTCAGAGGGAAGGCTGGCCCTCACTGCTTGTGTCTATCTATTCCTTCCTTTAGCTGTTGCAGAAAGACCCCTCTGAAGTTGTTTGCTCTAGTTGGTCTCAACACATGGCCAAACTGACCCCAGAAAGCTGTCAGCCCAAGACCTGGTTCATAGACTCTTATGTGCATTTCCCTTCTTTCCAATATGGAGTGTGCATTGGGCAGGTGGGAGGAACACTTACGGATGGGGTAAGTGCTGCCTGACCAACATCTGCCCCTCTCACTGCAGTACTCCTGGAGTTAGCTGCTGGAACCCCATTCCTCAGTTTAAACTGTGGAAAGGTGAAATCATGGGTGCAGCCCATTTTTCTTATTTTTGGTGGAAGGGAGGGGCAGAAAGACATTCACCAAGGCACATATTTTATGGGTAGGTGCTTCATAGCTTCTAAGGCAAATAAATTGAAAGGTCAATATTCTG
Source organism: Coracopsis vasa (assembly GCA_026283785.1). Lineage (NCBI taxonomy): Eukaryota > Metazoa > Chordata > Aves > Psittaciformes > Psittacidae > Coracopsis > Coracopsis vasa. The sequence goes on from JANHGB010052948.1 coordinate 18,485, forward strand.
GCTTGGATGAACTGCTGAGAGAAGCTT
>JANHGB010052949.1:0-11456 GCA_026283785.1 Coracopsis vasa
ATTTACCTGCGTAGAGTAAAATATTTCCTTTTTACAGCCTCTTCAGTCCTAACATATAGCAGGTGGTCCATAACCATAGCAATCAGCTCTACTGATGAATAACTCAACCAGGCTAAGCAAAAAAGGAATTGCAGTGCAAGGAAAGACCTGATTAGTACAGTTGTGCATGCTGCTGACAACATGAGGACACTGGCTCCTGCTGAGGGGAGCTGGTCAAACAGTGAAAAATATTTAGCCAAATGTTAGGTAAAAATTAAGAATTACTTGATTTCTCTTTGCTTTTTCTGCAGAGCTTTGGGATTTGCTTGAATTTCTTGCTGAGGTGGAGCTTTTAATTTGCACATCTATTTATGTAACAAAAGTTTTATAAGCATTTATTCAGAAAATAATACAGGCTAGATTATATTATGGAAAATATGCTGCTGATCATATTATGGAGAAAGGATGTTCCAATGCACTAAGAGCTAAACATATCAAAGACCCAATCACATCTTCAACAATTAGCTGAGGTATGACCTGGAAGTAACTTGAGAGTGTATCTTGCTCTGAGGCTACGAAACATTAAGCACAACTGAACAGAGACATAATAAAAATGCCAGATGCTGGAATTCTGATCAGTCCCAATTAAGTCTGGTGAAAAAAGGTGCCAGCAGTACCTTGACATTACCAATTTAATTTCATATGGTCATCTGAGAAACTGCTGTGTTGATTTGTAAGTTTTAAATTCCCCAGCTGAAGTGAGATCTGGCAATTGCATCTTCCAGGTTGGAGATTCTAGTACAGAAAAGATCAAGCCCATCCATAATCACCTTGTTCATAATTTGTGACAAGGATAAACTCTATCAAGCAGCACCAATCCTTCATTCCAGAAGGAATGAATCATCTGATAAAAACCCCCTAAACCTACTGTTTACTTTCACAAGTAATTAATAGTCACATTATTTTTTATAGCAGTTCTGAAGAATGCTGATTTTAAGCATTACAATAGGTACATTGCACTGCATTACATTAGATAAGAATAAATACAAAAAAATCCCAACTTAAGCTCTCAGTATGAATAAATGTTAAAGGTCAAACAAAGTAATACAAGGCTATTAGGAGTTACTATCACAGACAGTGACTATAGTACATCAGCTGTCTGGCTACTATCCAGAAGTAAAAGTTTACTTAGAAGAACTGGATGACAGAACATGTAAGACTCAACAGCATGTGGAAAAAGGACAAGACCTACTGGCAACTTCTCTTCCTTCAAGGCGTTGTAAATACTTCTTAGTGACAGATTAAAACACTACTCTTGGCTTTAACCAAGGAAGAATTTCCTTAGGGCCACTAACTGAGCCTGGCAGAATGGAAAGCAGCACAGAGAAAGCAAGTCACACTCTGCCAAGCCTGTAACAGAACTGACATTACAGGCTCTCAGCTGTAACACATACCTACAAATATTAAGATATAGTACATCTACTACATGGCATGTATTGCAGAGCACACCCTAAATGCCAAATTGCCTGCATCTTACTATATGTTTGTGTATATGCACACATACATGTCTGCGCACATGCACACATACGCACACACACATATTTTGCTCATTCTTTTGGTAAAACTACTGAGAACAGTGTAGTCTACCTTGTGATGCGTGAAGGTTAGAAAGGACTCCATGGTTTCCTTTATTGTTATGAGATGGTCACTGAATAGAAAAGATTATTTTTCAACAAACTTAAAAAATTATTTTGTAAGTTCACTAAAGACGTGAACATAACTGACCAATAATTAATTAAATCCAGACAAGCTTAGTTCACAGGGTATTTTTATTAAGTTACTGAAAGAAGCTACATGTTAACTTTAGCACTTGACTTGCTATGTACTTCCACTTTAAAATATCCAAGAAAAAAGTTCTACCAGTCTATTCCAAGACCTGTCAACGCTACAGTGTAACTCTACTAAGTTGTACGTAATTCAAATTCAGCTACCTGTATTTTGTTTCTTTTATCTGTGGCTCATGTATTAGGAACCAACCTATGTATCCCAAATCTATGGGATCCACAGCATAGAAAAATTAACAAAAATAATCTACAATGAAAACCTCGATTCATTAAAATCAGCCACAAAACAAGCAAGATGTTATATATTCTACAGCCATTGATTAAAAATTTCAGTTTGAATTTTACATGTTAGGTCACACATTTCCCCAAAATATTTCCTACTTATAGTAAAGTATATCCTTGAGACAAATATCCTGTTTCAACTGAAGCTGGCATGGAGCCCACCAAAATTCTTCCTAAGTTGTTCATGTGGTTAGCTATGTTCACTAAAAACTGTATTACCATTTCTGTCTTCATTTGTCAAACTTCGTTCGGGGTCTTATTTTGTCTCTGCACTTGTGCAGTAGATTAAAGAGCCCTCTATTATCTAATTTCTTCTCCTGCATAGAAAGCATGCCCTTTAGCTTTTCTTTGGTAAGATAAGCAGCCTGAGCTCCTTCATTCTTTTAGAATAGAGGCAAACTGTATAGTTCTTTAATCACAGTTTTTCTCTGAGCCCTCTTCAGTTTATTAACATCTTTCTTGAATTATGATTAGAACTGTGGGTAAAGGATCCTTTTGTCCTCTGAAATTCCCCACACCTCTCTTTTTCTGCTTAGACTATTAGCTGACTAGAGGTGAATTTAAAAATACCTCCATTGCCCTCTTCTCTTGTGTTAGGCAGATTTCCTGTATATCACAATTATTTCAGTCAGCTTAAATTTTAAACCTAAGAAGTATACAAAATTCCCCTTATAAAAACATAGAATATAGATTTCAGGTTTCTAGTCATACTACGTATTCTTTCATTTATATGCACATGAGTCCGTTTGACAATGAGGTTGCTCTGACTTCCGGAGCTGCTCTTTATAATGAGCCAAAATTTTGAGCCCTACTTGAAAACCCTTAGGATTTGATCCCACTCATCTGTCAAGCGACAGGACTTATCCAGACTGAAAGTTCATGGAATGTGGAATGTAAGTTTGCACATGCAAGCAAACACATGTTTCTATGCATACGAAGTCATAATGACATATGCAAGTTACCAGTTAGTGTAGAGGAAAAAAAAATAAAATCAGATTTTAGCCATGGAAGAAAATTTGCATATGGATGAATTAAATTCTCCCCTTCTACTTTGCTTTTGTGAGGCCTCACCTGGAGTGGGGAGCTCCAGGAGTGGAGATGTGTTTAGCTCCCAACAAAAGAGGGACATGGACTTGCTTGAGCAAGTCCAGAGGAGGGACACAAAAATGATCAGAGGGCTGGAGCACCTCTGCTATGGAGACAGGCTAAAAGAACTGAGCTTGTTTAGCCTGGAGAAGAGAAGGCTCCGGGGAAACCTTAGAACAGCCCTTTAATACCTAAAGGGGACCTATAAGAAATCTGGAGATGGAATTTTTGCAAGGGCATGTAGTGACAGGACAAGGGGAATGGCTTTAAACTGACAAAGGGGAGTTTAGACGTCAGGAAAAAATTCTCGGCTATGAGAGTGGTGAGACCCTGGCACAAGTTGCCTGCAAATTTATGGTTGCCTCATCCCTGGCAGTGCTCAAGGCCAGGATGGATGGGGCTTTGAGCAACTTGGCCTAGTGGAAGGTGTCCCTGCCCATGGCAGAGGGGTTGGCAACAGATGATCTTTAAGTTCCATTCCAACCCAGACCATTCTACGATTCTATTTTTCTGATTCGATGACTCTGTGATTCTATGATTCTATGAAATATATGCTAAATAGCAGATTTTCAGTCTTGCTTGATTGTCAATGAAAGTCATAGATTTAGTCAAAGGCTTCTAAAATTACTTTTTAGTCTTCCAAATATATTCTGCTCCAAAGAATGACTGCATTGACAAGCACACATACTTCATAATTATGGAATGTAGCTTTTATCAATATACTGAATGTAATTCTGATTTCCAGACATGAAGGATAGGTAACAGCAGAAATTATCAAAAATTAATTCCCCACTTGATTTTCCCAGGATGGAAAGTAAAAAGAAGAAACAAAATTTTCCAGGGGAAAAAAGAGGGGGTTTGCAATTGTTTCCCTACCCTTCATCAAAATGCCATCTTCTGTATTCAGCTTTTCGACAGCTATAAGATAAAATTTTATGAAGAGCTTCCAGCATGTTTCTCTTTGGTGCATATTTTTTGTCTTTTATGAATCCCAGTCTGATACCTGTTTACCTATTCATTGTACTAGGACCTTGGAAATACAGATCAGCTTTCTTTATCCTACTCCAGGAGCTAAGCTGTTAAATCAGAAATGTTGCAGTGCTCAGCATTGCAAAGGCTATGCTACTTTTCTGAATATATGCCTATTTAAAGCCAATGTATTACATCTGACTGTCAAGAAAGAAAGTAAAAGCAAAGAAAATCCTGTGCTCATGAAACTAAAAGTAATAAATAGCAAGTTTTTCAAGCACAGCATGCATGGTACTTGTACCTTCAGGGGTTTCCTTTGTCTTGGTCATTACAAACAGCTGCAGGTTTTAAGAGCTAGTTCTCATCTAATCGACAAACTACTTAACACCCCTAATCTTTTACTTCTACATGACAACATTTAACTACCTTTGAATCTTTGCGCAAAATGTACTCCTCTTCGTGTTATGTATTTTTAAAATGGCTTTAGGAAATGGCCCTATTTAATTTGCCTGATGGTTTCCCATCTACCCATGCAAGTATCTTGGCTCAATCATGCATTTCTTCAGCTAATCATTGAGATGTATACCTCTGATAAAGCTCTAAGAGCCTGGAAAAATCTTTCTACTGAGAAACTTGTTAAAAAAGAACTAGCTACAAACCCCAGTTAAATTCAGTGTCAAACTTGAAAGTAAGAAACAAATGAGGACAGCCAGGAATGAATTATTTAACAAATAATCTTCAAGTCAAAAGTGTCTAAAGCTACGAGATTTCATGTTTCTCATCATTAATACAAGTGTTTGAATGCATCAGGGCTAGGGAAGGTTCTGTGACAGTTGTAATGAGACAATTTGGAAGAAGTAGACCTTATCCACCTTAAAATACTCAAAGGACATCATTTTAGCTGTATAATGAACTTTTGATTGGCCATTTTATATTACTGTCATGGCTTGAAAATGTATCAAATCATTCCCATAAACAATCTGAATATCAGACAGGAGAAAGACAGTTATAAAAATGCTTTGACCTGTCTGGTGTGAATAAATTTCATGATTATAGAATGGTCATAGCCATCTATTCAAGAACAAAAGAGATCTTTTTTATATTTCTTCTCACATGCATAGACACATGTATACTCATTTTCCCTAGGCCAAGTTAATAATTTTTCCTAGGTCAAGTTAATAAAAGCTATATTGAGCTGAATGTTAGAACTGGAGTGTTAGAACATTTGCTTTTCTTTGTTCATATATATAAGGTGTAAAATCCCTGTGCTGATGTAATTCCCATACATGTTAATCAGTACATTACCATTTAAGCTCATCTCTCAATATTCCAGCCAACTGCTTTTCTATCTTTTTTTCTCCTCTACCCTTCTCCACTACTTTTAAATAAGTTCTCTTGCATCACCTTTGCCAGATGCTGGTCAGAAAGACTTTTATGCAGAAATGTTGATAAAAATGTGGACTGTGTATTTTGTGTGGATGCTGTTATGCTACTGTTCAGTCCACTCAGTAATAGCTAGAAGTTCCAAAGAATGCAACAAAACAAAGGGAGGAAGCCATAAGTCTACAGCAAAAGCTGCTTTGAACATAGACTTTCATAATTTCTAACCTCTTCTAATGTATTTTTAGTATTCAGTATTTATCCCAGAAAAATGCTGAATTTAATATTAAGCTTTTCCAGAAATCTAGTAACTAGTTTTTCACTTTTAAATGTTAGAAAAAAATGTAGTCTTGGGTAAAATTTTGCACTTCTGCACGCATTTCTGATTCTTGCCTACACTGCTGCTTACCCGTTAGTTTCCATTCTTTCAGGTGATCAGTTGCCATTAATCTGTTTTATAAAGAAATATATAAGAAGATCAAATTATTGTTTCCTTTGTTTATGTTTTTCTCCTCTTCATTTACTTTGCATGACAAATTTCCGAATTATTTCATCAAGATTATTATAGTAACAGATACTTATAACATGATGTAATATTTTATGTGTTATGAAATATGAAACATAAAATCACAGAATCATAGAGTAATTAGGGTTGGAAAGTACCTTAAGATCGTCTAGTTCCAACCCCTCTGCCGTGGGGTGTTGGAATAGCAGTGAATGCTAAATAAAACAGTTAGAAATGCAGTGCTCAAAAAAGTGACAGAGTTTAGTCATCAATTTGTTTACATAAAATGTTAATACTACTGACCTGTGGCTTAAGAAAAAAAAAGTCTGTAAATACCTTTAAAAAAGTGCAATACTAAAAGCTGCAATTTCCCTTTTGGAGTGCACATTTTTCTATTGTTTTGTGAACTTTGTCCTTCTAAGTGTATGTTTTATATAGCTTTTGCCTTGGAAGTCCCCTGTTTCAATCCCTTAAAACTGTCAAGTGTGACTCCACCTGCTTTATTGTTCTCATAAATTCATACGCAACTAGTAGCTAAATCCAATTTGTGTCATTCTGTCTCTCTTTGTAGCCCATTCTAAATCTCCCAGCAGGTTTCACAAAAGTAGAATCCTATTAACGCCAAATAACCACCACTGTATTTTATTCCATGGTTATTACAGCCCTGGTACTGTCATAGCTCCAAAAGCATCTTGTCTCCTCATGAACTGATGATGACCAAAACCTGAAAATCTCATTACTAGCTTTCTGTTCTTTTTCTTTTAATCTGATAAACTTTTTCCTATACTTATTTTATTTAATGAACTTAAGTGTTACAAGTTGAGACCTTTTACTTTGTCATTAAATTTGCCAACCTGTAAAATGCTACTAGTTAACATGAAAAGTTTGCTAACTTCAAATAAGCTAGCTGATAAGCTTGGCCCAGAAATCTTAAGTTCTTATTTTTAGATTTACTGAAATTCTTTGCTTTTGAAGTATTGTATAGGTCCAGTTTTAATTAAAGTATTAAGGAGAATAACTTCTTTTTCTTTATTGCTTTCTGAGCAAGTGAGGGAATTCAAATATTAAAAATTGGAAAATACTGTAAATTTTGTTGGAAGTCCTAAAAATCCACGGATGAAACCCCATGAAGTGCTGCTAGAATCTGGATAACATCCATGAGGTATTGAAATATCATCAGCCACATATAATTGAATGAATACAAGAGCTTAGTTCTTTCACTTAAAAAACTAGAGAGAAGAAAAAAAAAAAGCTCCCGATTAAGATTAAGGTCGCAATGTAAAATTTAACCTCTCCTGATGAAATCTTGGAAATTCATCTCCACCTGATATCCTTCATGACTTCTGTAACATATACAGACAGCAAGAGACAAAAATGTAATATGTGCATTTAAACTGTATTCTAGAAGCTCCAGTGCAGGATTGGCTTTTTCAGTCATCAGCGCGCTTGTAGTAAGTGTGAGTAAAGCCCTTCCCAAATCTTTGTTCGTGAAGTCAAGCCACCAAGAAGCTCCAAAACAGAAACAGTTTGGGGGTTTTGTTGGTGGTGGTGGTGGTTTTTAATTTATTTTTAAATAAGTAGCTTAATGACTGCATCATGATGTGCAAATACCTTGGCACTTACAGCATGTCTTGGATTCCTGTTCACTCTACCCTCTGCAGTCATGCCTCATGAATAAGTTCTCTCTTCATTATTGCAGTATGCATAATTAGACACCAAATCCTGCAATCCTAAAAATGAAAAAAGTACATTTGAAATATACAATAATTTTCTAGGAACAAACACATAAAGGATGTCTTGGGCACAGGAATGGTTGAGAGAAGAACTTAGAAACCGTCAGAAATAATTACCTTTACAAAGTCTCAAGGAGTCATGTGCTTGAAGGGTGTGTCTATACAATACATCATGGCTTAAGAAGATCTTCTTCCACCAATATTCCAAAGACAGTATTTTGTTAAATTTAGTGCTGTGCCAAATAGTAGCATGTGGTTTCTGGAAAGCCTGGAAAAAAAAAGTGAGCTCATATCTACTGGCAATGCTGTATCCAGAAAAACTGAGCTGATTCTCCGCCATCTGAAAGGGGAAAATCAAGTGGGAGCAGGCATGGCAACTTGCCTCTTTTAGGAAGTTTGTTTAAATCTGATGAGTGGAATGTGCCCTACTTGTCTAAATATGTTTCAGAAATTATAAGAGATTACTAGAAGACTCAAAGGAAAATGATTAAAAAATATCTAGGAACTGCAAAACAATCTTTAAGATGCAAATCAAAAGAAGTTCATTATATTTTGTGCAACTTTTAGTAAAAAATTCCTAGTACAGACTGAAGAAAAATTGCAACATCTTTCCAAACAGGTGATACAGTCATAGTACTCAGAGACTTCAAAAGAGCTTTACTTTAATTTAGGCTGAATGATCCTGTGCTTCAATTACATTATGAATATTTTGATACATATTTCAAAAGAAAGTGGCTTACTTCAGCTTTAAGCAGTAAAGATGGACAACACAGAGAACATTTTTTGAACTTGTGACAAGATCAAACCCGCATTGTCTGGGAAGTTCTTAGGCAATGATATTTGGACAGATAATCCGTATTAAAGCATTTAAATAACATCAAAGTTAAAACTTTAAAATCTTTTTAGAATCATTTGGGAAGGACCTCTTAGAACTGTTCAATTCCACAAAGCTTTTTGTCATTTCTTCTCTGACCCAAAAATGTTAATTTGCTCTGTCTGAAAAAGGCATCAAGCTAACAGAATTCCAAGACTGAAAACGGCTGTTATAAACATACAGCTGGGCTTCGGAAAATAATTGACCAACCATCTTAATTTTAATGCTTGTTCAGCAAAATATTGTTCTCCCTCAGTATTCTATTCTGGCTTTAGGTGTTTGGAGAAATAAATATCTGCCATCTTGCCATATAAATACTTACAGTGGTTAATTATTTTGTCTTTTGCTACATGCATAGCAAGTTACTAAACTCTATTTCGTATTATTCAAAAAAAAATGCAAACAAAAGTTAAAAAATAAAGTCAAAATCTTGGGTTCTTTGGAGAACATTTTCCAAAAGACAACTTCTGTGGGAGACAGGAGACAAGATTCAGTCTGAGCACTTTCTATTGGCCTCTGGAATGGTGATTCATTAAGCCGCCTTTTCATTACAGACTACATTGCACCCAACTGAAGTAAAAGCAGCAGGATAATAACCTTTTCAAATGCCTGGCAAAGCAAATACATGTCACAGCACGTCCTAAAGTTAATTTCATAACCACTGTAAGGTCAGAAGAAGATGGTCATCTTAGAAGACTTTCAAGGAATATCTAGCAGCTTTGTGTATTTGCCAGTCTGCGCTGTTACAAAAGTCTGCATTTAACTTTTAGATATAAATACATATACATGTATATATTTATGTACAAGTTATATATACAATTTCATGTTGTCTAGAAGTATAATTTTGATCCAAATAAAACAAATATTTAGAAAACCTGCAGTTGCTTATCATCCTTTACCCCTTTTGCAACATTTCTGCCTGCCTCATACTTGTATTTTTTTTTTTTTCATTTTTATTTGTATTACTTTCATGAGCTTTAATAACCAGGAAAGCGAAAAACAGAAGCTTCAATTCTTTTTAGATGTATTACAGTCTGAAGCTCTGGACTGTCTTTTTGTATTATAATCCTTCACAGTTATATCCATAGATAGACTTTACTTTGGTTTCATTCTAGTCTTTGTTGTTATCCTCTCTTGAAATTTTTTACATTTCAGTGTTCTGGGGAGGAAGCCTTTTCTTTTCAGACTGAGATAATGCGATTACAGAAATATGTTTCATTCCTTCACATCAAAGGAGTCTCCTTTTCATTCAGCATATTTTGTACTAAACAATTCCTGCTTCTTTTGTTAATATTATATCCGCTGTATTTGTTAAAAGGGATATTTAATTATACATTAAATGGATATTCAGTCCTTTCTGTAACCTGACTTTTCATAACTAATTTGCTGGACGATAGAATTATCAACTCTCTTGCCATTCCTTCTTTCTCTCTTCCCATCTTCCATTGTCAGAAGATTAATTCAAAATGAATGGCTTTACATAACTGTTACTGTGTAAAGATCTTAAACTGCCTTGACACCCAGGAGATATTTTTAAAACTGTTTGGAATCATGAGGAACTGTAAAGATTATGTTGATTTTATACTCAGATTTTTGTCACCAATTTCTATTAGTCTTTTGCATGTGAGAGTATTAAGATTATGCTAAACCCACTAGTTTTGGGAACTTACTGCACTACACAGAATTAAAGGATAATGATGATGTTTAGGAGTATTTGAAGCAATAAATATTTTCAATGATAATGAATAGCTAATGCTGAGTAAAAACTTCTACCTTTAATAAAATGCAAGCATACTCCTTTCCACCCCAATCTAATATATGATTTTATGATTTTTTACATGACCTGATGTCATAGAATCATAGAATAGTTAGGGTTGGAAGGACCTTAAGATCATTTAAGACTGCTGGGAGATGGGATGATGTTTGCCTCAGCTGCTTCATGTTTATAAAGCCAAAGATAAGATGCTACTGAAGAGCCATTCCCATGCTGTATTTGTTCTCTCTTGTACCTCTTATGTTAAATATTTCCCTGACTGTGAACCTCTGTGACAATTTTTTTTCCTCTGGCCCAGTCACTAAAACTGTCCAGAGCCAACAACTGGTAACAGCTTAGCATCTTCTTTCTTTTTCTCTCCACTGCTGAATGTGCATCACATCTCAAGCACAGCAGCCGCCCTGACTCTCTGCACCCATTCTGTCTTGGGAGCACTGCTGTTAAATTCATCTTTCCCTCTTGATACTCTGAACCTTTAAGGGAGCTTTATAGTTTTATTTACAGGACTGTAAGAATGCACTTTGTCTCCTACAGCTGCTTTGACAAAATGGCTAGACACAAAGGCAGCAACAAAAATAAAGGCTTTATATATGATGCAAATAGGGTTACAACAATAATGTTTAAAGGAAAAGTGAGAAGGAAAACCATTTCTTTCCCTTTTTAAAAGGAATTTGGAATGAAAGGGACAGCATGCCAAGAGTATGATAAAGATAATTTTGTACTGAATTACATTTAAATCTTCCCTTACTGCTTGCTTTATAAGAAGGGTGCATATTTTTCCCTATATATTCAGTTTCCCTCTTCTTATACTATCTAGAAAATCAAACCAAAAAAAAAAAATTTTTTTCCCATTAAATAAAGCAGGGCATTTCTGCCTGGGAGTATTTTCAGTGAAAACATTAAATATGTGTAGAAATATTTTTTCTGTGGAGCATTTATACTTCTCTGGGAAGCCTGTTCCAGTGCCTCACCACCCTCACAGTAAAGAACTTCCTCCTTATATCCAATCTAAACTTCCCCTGTTTAAGTT